>JAOPJM010349736.1:0-11670 GCA_027124095.1 Muusoctopus leioderma | reverse complement strand
TGTGTGTGTGTGTGTGTGTGTGTGTGTGTATGTGTGTGTGTGTGTGTGTGCGTTTGTGTGTGTGTGTGTAATGAAATATTTAACAATTGTTGTAGATGTTCAGTTACAAATTTAAGTAAACATTCACAGAATAATTGATTACTCCTTTCCCACCACAAAGAAACCTCCCCCACCATCATCATCATCATCATCATCATCATCATCATCATCATCATCATCATCATCATCAACATTACAGCTTTTCGTACACAGAATAAAATGTGATACCTTGTAGTATTTAGTACCTTGTAGTATTTAGTTACATCCATTGTTATTATTATTACATGCATCCTCTGTCTTTTGGAAGCATTGCGCTTCTAAAAAATCTTGCTGTAATGTGGAATTCCAAAACACGAAATCTATTTCCCACTGACTTCCATGTTAACATTATTATTATTATCATTATTAAGTCGGTGAATTGGCTGAGTCGTTGTTAGCATGTCAGACAGAATGCCTTGCAGTATTCATTCCAAATCGCTGCCCCCCCCCCTCTGAATTCAGATCCCAAAGAGGTCATCTTTGCCTTTCATTCTTCCGGAGTTGATATAATAAAGTACCAGTCAAGTACTGAGGTTGTTAGCCTTGTGCGTATGTTGGAGACAATTATCATTGCTGTTGGTGTTGTTGCTGTTTCTGCTATTGTTGTTGTTGTTGGTGTGAGTGGTCATGTTTCAAAGAGCTCTGTGCAGAAGATATTTTTTTCCCTCTTGGATTAACATAGTAAACATTTTTTTCTGTTCCCTTTACCGCCAAGAGGCTTTGGAACAATAGGACGTCTATCTCATTACCTGGAGTAAAGTAAATATCAGTCATAGAGATTTTTAAAAAAAACACTGTTACACATTTTTGACATTTGTAGTATTTGCACGTTGTAAGATGGCTGTCTCAGAAACAGTGGGAAAGAAAAATAATATAAATGGAAAAAAAAAAAATGATGTCGTCACCAACAAGATCAACATTCCATCATCATTTGCTAACGTTGTGAAAAATGTGGAGTGACTCGATTTGAGCCAGCTTAAAGGGGGGGAGCAGTGGGTGTGGTATGTCACAAAAGACAATGCTTCTTTGCCCGACGAGTTTATCCAGGAAAGTGCAAGGAAGAAGGTGACGTACCTCTATCAAAAAAATGGAGGGGTCTTCCTTATCCCCTCGAAGGAAGAGTTGGAAGAAGCCCTGGCTAATGTGTGGCAAAACGAGTGTTCCATCAACTAGGGGCATATGGAAACATGTGCCTGGTTTTTAAAACCGACAATGAACCGAGAAGTCAGGTAGAATTGGTGCACCACACGCCTGTCCACAGGCTGGTCCCACTATACATGGGAAGTAGAAACACTAGAATTGCAGCCAAAGATATTAACACAGACGTCGACATTTAGGGCAACACTGCGGGTATCACGGGTATCATGTAGAGCGCTTCATGGCTCGACTAAAGCCAGAAACGCTCACGGGCAATTTTGCCCACGAGCCAGTTTGCAGAAGGTGATCGGAGCGGCAGTTGGTCAGAGTCGTCGGGGTACACTGAACCTACCTAGGTGACGGCTTCTCTCTCTCTCTCTCTCTCCTGTGTGGGTGGTTTGCCCTTATTTGTATTTATTTGTTTTGTGAACCAAATTTTTAACCTGTCTTAATATATTGCATAATGTTTTTTTGCTCCATTGCTCGTTTATTAGATACGCAGGTACGTCCCTACAGGATTTGTAATTCCTTTTGCATGACACGTTTTGTATTGTATATATGGGCTCTTGTGGCCAATAAGGAAAAGATTATTACAGTCAATAAGATCCACAATAACAACAACTTCCGCAACAGCAACGATCAATTCTATGCAATGTTACTGTTGTTTTGGAAAGACAGCAGTGAGTTAAGGGAGTTTATGCAAAACACACAGACATAACGACAGATGGTGCGGAAATAAATGAATTCCTCTCGAAGACAAAATCAGACAGATGTCTGATACAGACAATACCAGGAGTCTACTCAGTTCTAAAGCCCTGGATTTCCAACTGTTACCACCTGAATAGGCAAGTCAATGTGGAGTGGCAGCTTCTGTCACTGGACCAAGGGTCCGTTTAAAATGCTTGGAGTCTGGTTCGGACGAGACCTCCAGGTAAATAAAATCTGGGAAGAGGTCGCGAGCAGTATGGCTAGTCTCACTAAGAAATGGACTGAGAGGAAGCTGTCTCTGAAAGGTCGGGTGGATGCGGCTGATGTCTCCATCGCTTCGGTGTTGTACTACTTACAGCCTGGCCGTCATGCCATATCACAGAAAATATCATGACCAGATTGGCGTATATACTCTTTCGCTTTTCGTGGAAGTGATGGATGCTGCGTTTGATGATATTCAGGCACACACAAACTGAGACTGATACAACAGCAGAGCTTCCAGCATGACGACGACAGTGAACTGGTGTGGTCGCCGTTCGTGACACATGTCTTTCCACTGCTCGTCTCTTTATATAATATATGCTTTAGTAATGTGTCTTTATTGTTTTGTTGATCAGACCCTTTTACATGATGTAAACCCTCCACTGTTTTTCGTTTTTTTTCCTCTCTTTTGTATTTTTGTATTTTTGTATGTTTGCCTTTGAACTATCCCACAACATCTTGGGCCTCTGTGGCCAATAAAAAAAATGCTCCCCATCATCATCATCGTCGTCGTCGTTGTTGTTGTTGTTGAATGTTGCTGTGAGTAGATGTGTAGATGGGTCTTCACCGTGCTCTGAGAATTTTGGATTTTTGCCAAGTACACCTAGATGAAAAATATTTCTTTTTGGATAATTTTCAACAGGTGAACCTCCTGGAACACGTTGAACGTCTATTCTATACCAGGGAAACATAACGGCCTGCCATTTTGGGACATCATTTTATTTTTTCTGTTTTTGCTTACATTCAACGGAAGATACATTCTTGTCAGAGAAACGCCCCCTCAAAAAATATAAAGTGGAAATGAACATAACTACACAGAGAACAAACAAACACAAAATAAAAGAACAAATTCAATCACCGCAGGCCCACGCATTGTACATACACAAATATAGTGTTATTTTAACAGTTAAACACGTCAATTTGAACAATTTGATTGTACTGTTAACCATAAGAAGAGCACATACATTTTGCCAAATGGAGAAAACAAGCCAATTTTGATGATCGAAAGTTTGGGTTTGAAAAACACAAGAGACTGTCAGTAATTCATCACCAGCGTTATTAGCAACAAAGTGGTATTGAACATGGGTGACCAAGCAAAGAAAAGATCTACGTGTCAGAAATATGTAACCGAGAAAATGTCTTGGATAAAGGGCTCGCACTTGGATAAAGAGCTCAGGCCACCTTGCCTGAGCTCTTTATACGAGAGAGAGCGAAGAAGAAGGTGACATAACTGTGCATCTCTAAAACCACAGAGGCCTTCCTTATGTTCGCAAAGTTGGCTGATGTGTGGAGCGATATCTCTTACATTGGTCGGGGTAGGGCCTATGGGAACGTGTGCCTGATTTTCAAAACTGATGAGGGGACGAGAACACAGACCGAGCTGATAAGTCATACACCTGCGCATAGACTAATACCGCAATACATGAAACGACACAATGAGAGGGCCACGGTGAAGGACATTGGTGATGACATTGACCCTTGGCTCGACTTCATCTTTGTTACACAGTACGGGTAGGTGCTTAGAGCCGAAGGGACTAGAAACGCCATGTAGTCGGGGGGGGGGAGGTGTCTGCATGGACATGCAGGTCCTGAATACTCTTGAAGACCACAGGGCTATTCCAGAGCTGTGCTCCGCCGTGGGTACGGAAAGAAAATCAGTGAGACTGTTGGTGCAGGGTACAAAGCCCAACTGTTACACGCATGGCAGTAAGGGTCATTTGAAGGCTTTCTGCACGGAATAACTTGAAAAGCAGAAAATAAGAGAACAGCAGAGACAGCAACAGCAACAGCAACATAAGTCCACATAAACTGTTGTTCTCAAAGCAACATCGGTCAATGCTTCGGAAATAGCGGAAGAGATTATCTCGTAGTCAGTCCCAGAAACTGACGATCAGGAACTCCTCCGACGATAACCAGTAGCTTCATCCCATCGTCTTGCGCGACAATGAGGTGGACAATGGACAAGAGTGGAAGACTGTCGAGAGAAAGTGGAAAGAGTAAAAAAACAAAGGAAACAAAACCCACAAAAAGAAAAGTGTATCCCAAGGGAAAGCGAGTAAAGCATGCGAGGAAGACATCCCCGAGAGGATTTTGACTTGTGCTTCACAGTTGTTCGAAAGACCAGGAATGTCGTCATCTTAGGGTTGATGGAAGACTTGAAGTTAGATGATGAGGACAGTGAGCTAACTGAATAGGCAGAAATAAGGCTAAAAGCGTCCAAAAGACACTCAGTTGTTGATAGAACATTAGTAAAACCCTCATCATTAGTCTATCATCATCGGAAAAAAAAACACTTGCAAAAGGGTATGTAGGGTGCTACTTGATCCGTTCAACGACGAAAACGTTTACAGGCGTCTTTGGGTGCACCCGATTCAAATACGAGAAGTGGTGGGCGGTCAAGCGGGGTCGTGGGGTGCTCTGACTCAACGTAGCTGACGACAGCTCACCCGTGTGTGGTGGGATGCCCTTATTTGTTTCTTGTGTGTTTGCATTAACTATATTTCATTTAATTATATTGTGTGTTTATATATATTCATTTAATTATTTTGATAGATGGAGACAGAGACAGACAGACAGACAGACAGACAGACAGACAGCCTGCCTATCTATCCATCCATCTATCCCTCTATCTATCTATCAATCTATCTATCTATCTATCTATCTATCTATCCATCCATCTATCCCTCTATCTATCTATCTATATATCTATCTATCTATCTATCTATCTATCTATGAATCTATCTATCTATTTGTCTGTATGTCTGTCTGTCTGTCTGTCTGTCTATCTATCTATCTTTCTATCTTTCTATCTATCTATCTATCTATCTATCTATCTATCTATCTATCTATCTATCTATCTATCTATCTATCTATCTATCTATCTACACTCTAAACTATATAGTTATCTAATGTCATGATCTCCATACAAATGTTACTTGCCTTATGTTTCAATGTGGGGAGCAACATGGTGGTAAAGTATTACAATGTTTAGGACTATAGTAGCTAAGAAACAGAAAGCGTGAACAAAGGGATAGCAAGGAGAGTATGAAGAACGTAGGCAGAAGGCAAGACATTGTGTTTATCAAGGTAGGAAAGAGGTTCAGATTAAGAAGTTCTTCAATGTCTGCTCCATGAAGGTGAGGTGTGTGAAGTGTTCCGGATTGCAGTATTTCTGTATGAAACAAAATGTCACTGAGAGAAGTGTGGCCAGAATTACACTTACGCTCTTTTAGTGACACTGAAAAGAAAGACGCATGGAAGTATTACTATGAGAGATTTAAGGACTACTCTAAGGAGAACCAACAAGAGGTCTTCTATTGAGATTAATTTCAGTATTGATAGTAAGGTTGTTAATCAGATGAAGGCAGGAAAGTCAACAAGTCCATCAGGGATAGTTGTTGAAATGTTGACAGCATCAAAGTATGTAGCTCACATGCTAGTTACTTGATTAGTGAATCAAGTTATTGTTGTTGTTTATCCCAAAGTCAGGCTTGACTCAGCAGATCTATCACCAAAGGCATTCCAGCCTTCACCATCCCATTTTTTGTATATCTAGGACTACATTGTAGCAATGTGTCCATGTGATTTGAAGGAATTTGGTTGCTATTTCTAGCAGATCAAGCGACCGCATAGAAGCTTTCTAGTTGGTTTGGAGTGCATCATTGACTGTAGTAAATGAAGTAGTGCAGGAAAATGGTACCCCTTCCCCTAATGACCGACATAACAGTATTATTGTTTAACTGCTACAGGGACAATGAACAAGCACTGCAGATGAGCAATTACAGAGAGCTCAAATTGATTAGCCAAGTCTTGAAAGTTAATAGAGAGTAAGGTTAAAATGGATAAATTGGATAAAATTAGACAAAATGGAGTTCAGGTTTGTACCAGGATATAAAACTATAGATATCATATTTATAAATTTCTAGTGAGACAACAGAAAGAGAAATTCTCAACTAAAAAAACAAACAAAAACATTCCACTTTTGACAAGGTCTCCCTCTTTGAATTCTGATGAGTGTTAAGAAACATAGGTGTAGATGAATGGCTTGTGAGAGTCGTACAGCACATATGAGAGTGCTGTAAACAATATTAGGATTGGCAGTGAGTAGAATAAGAAATTTAGTGTGCAAGTAAATGTTCACCCGGTAATTGTCTTCAGTTTCCTACTATTTATTATAGTTCAGGAGGTAACAGTGCGCAGGTGTTCATGACTGTGAAAACAGTTTATAGGTCAAAGCTCTCAAGGTTGATTTAGCAAATAGCAAAGCACAATATTCTATTACCATCTGGTTAGTGACCATGATCAATAAGTAGGGAAAGAGTATATAGAAATTTAATACTATGTATTAACCCTATCAGCTCTGAGAAGAGGGATAACTAGTGTCTGTACCTGAACTCCAATCAGTGAGCTTCATGGTTGAAACATTGGAAAATATACTCAAAATAACACATAAAATGGCATTATCTGTGAGCAGATATTTGTAAAGAGCCTAATTCTACACTAGTGAACTATTTTTATTCTGATTGGATGAATTATTTTTAGTTTGACTGGATTTTAACATCTGGTTTGCGAATTCCCACTAAACCGGGAATTCAGCTGAGCATCAAGTCTGAAATTCTTAATAATCTGGGAATACAGCTTGTGAGGTTTAGGTACAATGTATATATGTATATATATGAGAGAGAAAGGAGAGAAGAAAAAAAATCTTTTTTTCTAAAAAAAGAGAGAAATGTTTTTTTTAAGAGAAAAAAAAATGAAGAAAAAAAATATATATATGCTAATATACAGGCTGGCATACTCACATACATCACACATATTTGCACACAATTATACTAAGTTGGAAGAGATCATTAAATCAAAACTATTTACTAGACATTTTCGATAATTCAGGGAAGTCAAGTGTAATAAATATCTTTATTTATTTCATTTCATTTATTTATTACTTTTATTTTGGCAAGATTGAAGCAGGCTGATTAATAACAAAAGGTGATGAAACATATTCCTTAGGTTTGGTTGCATGATTGGAAAAAAAGAATGAAGAGAGAAAAAAGAAAGTAATAGGTACACAAAAGATGTAGTTTGATCTCTGGCAGATTGACTGAGAACCAGGGTTTAAATGCACTAGATATACAGGAATAGTTAGTGTAGAAGCACTCATGAAATGAAATCCATGAACCGCTTTAACATTTTGCTAGATATAGCTGATAATTCCTGCTAGCTAGGTGACCTAATTAGCATGGGAGGTGGCTGTAGTGACAACATAGAAGCTAGAGTAAGAAAGAAGTGAAAGAAGTTCACAGAGCTGCTGTCTCTATTGATAACGATACATTTCTCTGTCCATGCAAAAAGCAGACTGCAGGTAGTGTGTGTAAGAAGTGTGATGCATTAGATGTGTAATGTTAACTTGCATGAAAGGTAGATCCCAAATGGAAAAAAAGAGCAGCTGTTTTTTATTGGATTGGTCTGGAGGAAGGAGCTGTACCCATTGCCTTTGCTGGCCCTCAGAGACCATTGTGATCGATGCAGTTAATGTTATTCTAGTTGCAAGTCGACAGCTGCAGGGAGGGAATTCCAGTAGATCGACGTTCTGAGGAGGAAGGATTTAGCGTAGTGTTTAGTGCTGGGTCGGGGGGCGTAATATGAGTGACGAGAGGAGTAGAGATGAGTGAGTCAGTAGTGCCTGAGTGGAGGTGACATGGGACCAGATCCAAGGAAAGAGGCCTCTGTAGTAGTGGTAGAAAAGGCAAAGAGAGGAGACAGCACGTCTGTGTCAGCAAGCACCTTTATGCTAATTAGTCAAGTGGCCTTTCCTTTGGATGCTCTCTGGGATGTATGTGTGTGTACCAGCAGCACCACCATCCCAGATGTGGTAGCAGAACTCCATTGTGGGTCTCACCTGTGCTTTGTGGAGGGCTAGTAGTTGTTGGGGACTGAAGTATTTCCTGGCCCTGAAGAGGAAGGCCAGTCTTTGTGATGCAGTTTTTGCCATGTTGAGGATGTGCATTCACTTGGAGAGATCCTCAGTAATAGTGAGGCCTAGCATTTGGAGTAACCTTTAGGGTTCTAGTTGCGTGCTGTTCATGCTTATGAGTGGGTGGGATGCAATAATGTTTTCTTGATATGTGTAGTGATTGTGTCTTTGTGCTGTTGAAAGAGACAACGTTGGCATGTTTTTGAGATCTCTTCATGGAGTCAGTGCAGGATTGGTGTTAGGTGTCTAGGTTGCATGTGGATGATGCTTGGGAGTGGAAGGTTAGGGGGAATGAAGGGTGGTATCATCTGCATAGGAGTGGGTGTCACTGGAGGTGACAGCAAGTAGGTTGTTGATGTATAGGAGTAAGAGTGTGGGAGGACAAAACTGAATCTTGGGGTACACTGAAGTTGATAGAGTGGGGGTCAGAAAGAACTCCATCAGGATACCCCCAATGGTGTGATCTGACAGGAAGACACCAATCCAAGAAGATGGATCTCATTGAAAGGTGGGTTTGCCCAGAGATTTGCATGCCAGATACAGTTGAATGTTTTCACTAAATTTCTCTTGGGTGAGAGCCTACTGGCAAGTGACATAGGAGAGTAGGTTTTCAGTATATCTGGCTTTATGAAAGCCATAATGGTGGTCATTCAGAAGGGAGAGAGATTGAAGGTGGTGGAGAAGGTTAATGACTGCTTCCATCACCTTTGAGATGTTGAAAGTGAGTGCAATAGGACAATAGTTGGCAGGGTCAGAGAGGTTGCCCTTCTTGAGAATGGGACACGCTGTAGTGTGCTTCCAAAGATTGGTATATATCTATGGAGAGAGAGAGAGAGAGAGAGAGAGAGAGAGAGAGAGAGAGAGAGAGAGAGAGATTGACGAGTTTGGGGAGGATAAGGAATAGCTCTGGGATGCATTGTTTGGTCATTAAACGTTGATATATGACCGATATATGAAGGCTGATGATATATGCAGGAGTGATGACTGTAGTGATATGGATGTGATGCAAATAGAAGCTGAACCCCAAGTAAAAAAAGTGCTTTGTGCTAACAGTGAAAAGTTCCAATAGCATGTAGCTAGCTATTTGACTGTCAGGGCATGATGCACAAATCCAGTACTTCATATATTCCATGCCGTTGTCTCATTGAGCCCCAGACTGTGCATTCTGACATACACTGAATATTGTATGAAGTGCAGAGTGGCAGTCTGGGCTTATTGTGTTCCCCTTCTCTCCAGTCTGTTCTTACATGTCTATAAGCTCTGTTGGTAGCCAGAGCAAGAATAGGTAAGGTGGGCATGGTTGGAGTGTGACAGTTGCCTCACTGCATCACTTGTTTCAGATGGTGTGCATACCAGCATAGCATTTGGAGTTAGTGGAGCGATTGAGGTTGTCACTATCTCAATGTGTATGTTTTTTTTTAATGTTTGTCTGGTTTGAGTGGGAGGAATAGTATTGGGATGTTTGAGGGGGATTAAACATATAGTGGCAGGGACTGTATGAATTGGATTTTTCTGCAGCAACTAATTGCGCCTTTTCATATGTCTACATGAAGTATTTTTGATTTGATGTGTATGGAGTCTGTGGGCATTGTCTTTTGTTATAAAGTAAAAGGCACAATCAACTGAATTAACCGAAGCATAAACTGTGACTTATTTTCTTACCTCGAAAAGTATAAAAATATCGCAGCAGAGAAGTTGAGCCCAGAAAAGTGATGCACCAAACTAGATGTTATAAAGCATCCATTTCAGCTCTTTTCCATATTTGCATCTCCAGTATATCTCCAGTTTGAATAACTCTAACATTGTATACTTTCAGGATATGAAATGTAACTGTACTTGTTTTAGTCATAATTGTCGTAATTGAATTTTCAGAGTAATTTTGTATATAATTAGTAATAATTCATTCATTGCAAACATTGTGAGTTGTTAGAGGAAACATTAACTGTAAAAAAAAAGACATTTTAGGATTAATCTACATAAATATGGGAAAATTGATGTTAATGGGGTTAATTATGTGTATAGGATTTCTATGCTTTCTGATTCTATTTTAATTAATGATCTGTTTGAGTAGATACAGAACCAATTGTTGTTAGGAGATTTTTAGTCAAATGAAAATTTTTTCTTCTGTGTATTACTGGTACCTATTAACCTCAGCAAGATGAAAGTTGATTCCAGTGTAGAATGAACTCAGAACAATGAGGTATCAAACTCGAAAGCATAAAGCATCTGGTCTGGCTCACAGGAAGTGTAGGTATAGTGTAAATAATCAGCTGAAGTATATTGCTGTAAATTACATTACTGACCGCATAATTTGAAAGGTTAAGTGAACTGTGGTGGGACTTGAAAGCAACATAGAATAATTGTTTCTAACATAGGCACAAGGCCAACAACCCCAGTACTTGGCTGGTACTTTATTTTATTGACCCCATAAGGATGAAAGGCAAAGTTGACCTCGGCGGAATTGAACTCAGAGCGCAGTGAGCCAGAACAAATACTGCAAGGCATTCTGTCCGACGCGCTAACGACTCTAACCAAATATTGTAACAAATTTAGTCTGGTATTCTGGTATTTCTGCCAATAATCTAACTGATGAGTAATTTACTTAGATAAAAATATATAGACTAGTTAATTAAAGAGAATCAATGTTCAGCTGTATAACTGCCTTGTGGCCCTGGATGTTCAGGCCTGGATACACCAATAATGCTTCCCAGATGGTGGTAAGGTGAACAGATTTTAGTTGTTTTTGTTGCTGTGTAACTGCAGGTGACCTCTGGTCAAGCAGATATATGGCATGAAGGTAGTCAGCTAAACAAATAGGCACAACTTTTCTTTGTTTTTTGTTTTTCAATTTATAAGACGGTAGGGTTTAATTTGAAGGAGATGCAGCTGCTAATTTTAGCAGGTTGAGCAACCGTGTGGTGACTCCTTTGTTGGCTCATAAAAAAACACAAGCAATCTGTTGGGAATCGAACTCGTGTCTCTAAGTTTACACTTAATGCAATGCCCACCAAACTACATGTCCTTGACAACAGGTTTTAGTTGTGTGGGTTAGTGTTTGTATGATGTTGAGTGCTTTCTATAGATAACAGATCTATTACTTTTACTGGTGTACAATCAAAAACATTCTGGTCAATTGTGTTTAGTGGAAGTTAGAAAGCAACAGAGAGGAGTGACTAATTTTCATCAAGGTTATAAAGAAGTGAAAATGGTCCTAACAAATCATGACAGACTCTTTTTTATGGAGAATTCAAGGAATTTAAAGGTGTGGTTGCCAGCTTGATTGGGGTTATTTGGTGTAAAAGAAGTTTAATTGGTGAACACAATGAAGTTGAATACGAGCTGTAACTGTCACAAAGCATTCTCACACACACACACACACACACACACACACAACACACACACACACACACACACACAACACACACACACACACATATGCACACACACACACACACACACACACACACACACACACACACACACACACAATATATATATATATATATATACACACA
>JAOPJM010349634.1:0-11672 GCA_027124095.1 Muusoctopus leioderma | reverse complement strand
GCCTGGTATAACACTACCACCACCTGGCTACCCTTGGGTGGTAGACTTAACCTGTCGCCTGGTATAACACTACCACCACCTGGCTACCCTTGGGTGGTAGACTTAACCTGTCGCCTGGTATAACACTACCACCTGGCTACCCTTGGGTGCCTTTAGTGGAGTCCACTCTGTTGCAAGCATTCGGATGAGGACTCCAGTTTGAGGATACCTTCCTTCCTCCCACCAGTCTTGGAGGTCCTGAAAAAGGGTGATGGGCGTCTCTCAGGGGAGGTTAGTCACGAGAGAACTACCTTCTCTCCATCTATGTCCGTACCCAGTTTAAAACATATAGTGTCTGTTGTTGTAATAACTGTAGAGGAGAGGGAATGAAAACCTTTACTTAAACATATATAGTAGTCATACAGTTTCACCTGTAAGCTGTGTTTATCCAAGATATAAAAATCAGTTGTCTTTACTTTTCTGCTGATATCAATCAATTATTGTGGACGCAGACATGACTGAGTGGTTAAGAAGTTCGTTTCACAATCCTGAGGTGCCGAGTTCAATCCCACTGCATGGCATATTGGGCAAGTGTCTTTACCATAGCTTTGTGAGTGAAATTGGGTAGACGGAAACTGTGTGGAAGCCCGTCAGATGGATTGCACCTGTAATTCAAAGGTCCAGCTTTGTCACATATTGTGTCATGCTGATTCGGCTTGGGAATTGCCTTAAGGACACATGTTTGTGGAATACTCAGCCACATGTTAATTAAATGAGTTGGATGTTCAGTTGATCGAACAACTGAATGCTCATCATCGAAACTCAGCGGAAGATCCATCATTGGTCAGGTCAGGTCAGGTGCTACATGCTACTGGTACCATATAACCCAGTACAAACTGCCTCATGATCAGGTGGTCAGCCACTACCCACAGACACAGTTTACTGGGTGAAGAGGTGGGATGTGTGTGGGAACCTAGCAAGATTAAAAATAAAACCTGTCAAAGTGCTGAAGAACTTCTCACAGAGAAGCCAACAGCCAACCACACCTGGAGAGCAGACAGGCACCACAAGGTTATCTATCAATTGAAACACGCATTGCTGTGTACCTATGGTCACCTTGGGCTGTGGATTTTGGAGGGATGGATCAATCAAAACTTTGAATTTCCCAAATTGTCTACTTTTTTTCCACTATGTATTTTATTTTATCAGAATATTCTGATATAGGTGGAGACATGGGTGTGTGGTTAAGAGGTTGGCTTCATAACCACATGGTTCCAGGCTCTATCCCATTGTGGGGCAACTTAGGCAACTGTCTTCTACTATAACCTTGGGCTGACCAAGGACTTGTGAGTAAAATTGGTGAACAGAAACTGTGCAGAAGCCTGTCGTATATATATATATATATCATCATCATCATCCTTTTACGTCCGTTTTCCATGCTGGGATGGGTTGGACTGACATATGTGTGTGTGTGTGTGTGCGTGTGTGTGTGTGCATGTATATATATATATATATATATATATATATTTATATGTGTGTATATTTATATGTGTGTGCATGCTTGCAACCGCTTGTCTTGATGTCGTTTATTGCTTAGGCAGCTGGTGATGTTTGTATATGTTCTACATAAACAATAGGTCTGGCAGCTTAGTGATTTGACAGGTGAAGATCAGTGGAGATTCTCATACTTAAAAAAATTAGTATGGGTTGGTAACAGGAAGGGCATCTGGCCATAAAATACTGCCTCAAAAAATCTCTGTCCAACCCATGCCAGCATGGAAACATGGACATAAAAATGATGATGACAATGACAACTATTATTATTAATGGCGAATTGGCAGAGTTGTTAGCGCATCAGACAGAATGTGTTGCAGTATTCGTTCTGGCTCACTGTGCTCTGAGTTCAAATCCCGCCGAGGTTAACTTTGCCTTTCCTCCTTCCGGGGTCAATAAAATAAAGTACCACACAAGTGCTGGGGTTGTTGGCCTTGTGCCTATGGTAGAAACAATTATTATTATTATGATTATCATCATTATCATTATTATTATTATTATTATAGCAATATTTTCATTATTCCACTTGAATTGTGTATTTTTTTTACTTTAAAATGCCATGACATTAAGCACAATGTCACACATAAATAAATATTTAAAGTGTATGTATCGGTTCTTTTAATGCCAGCCTTGGAATATTGATTTATGGCATTCTCTGGAGGAAATATTGCAGTACAATAAATATTTTGAATTCAGAATTATAATTATAATATTGCAAGATGTTTTATTAGAAATAAGGCTAAACACTCCCATTGTAAAATAAGTAATAAAAGAGATATGGCTCAATGAACTCAAGTGTCTTACTGTATGTTATTGGTATTGTTCCTCAGCCCAACATTGTGTGAGTATCACCGTTGGTCGATGGATGACTCTTTTGCCAAGACTGCATATCCACCATGCTGCTTCCCATGGCTTTACATGTAGCCCTAGGCTGGGTAGTTGCCGGGTGCTATGCCTTGCCAAAGGGCAGCCTGTGTTTTGTCCAGGACAACTTATTTCCGTATTCACCACTAAACCTTATATCTAGACGTTGTTCCCCTATCCACCGCCTGGGGACCTGCCGAGTAGGAGTTTCCTCTACTTGTTAGCAATGTCCTCCTATGGAAACCCCGACATAGATATACTCGGGTCGGCCGTCCAGCAAAAACTTTCATAAACCAGCTCTTTACGAACACGGGATGTTGCTTTGTTGACCTTCCAAATGCTATGTGGGATCGTGATGGGTGGTATGATTGAGTCAGGCAAACCCAAGCATGCTTGACCAGATGATTGGTATTGTTTTATAGCCCCTTGAGGTATTCTATGACCTCTCTAAGTTTTTTTAGTTTTAGGTCCTCCTGAGCCATTCGGCACATATTGGGCAGCAAGATTCCGCTATTCTAATCAGTCAGTTGCTGTTGTTTCCACATCTTCTCAGTTGATGTCTACCTCCCTCAGGTCCTCCTGAAATGTTCTGTGTCAGGTCTTCTTGGGTCTTCCTCTCTTCTGTTTCCCCTGTGGTGGAGTCCAACAAATTGCTACTTTTGCATGTCTGGTGTCTGGGAGCTATAGTAGGATGTGCCCAGCCAGTCGGAACCAGCATCCTGCCATAATACACTGCAATGGAGTTGGGAGTTGGACCTTCGGAGGATTTCCTCGTTCGTTACATGATCACATCATTTAGATTTTTATGAGATATTTCAGAATGGAGCTTGTCTAACAAACCTTCCCTAACATAAATCTATCTCACAAATGCAAGTTCAGTTCTATGTGCAAATATAAAATAGGATAGTACAAGTGGTTGAGATAGTATAGCATTTTTTTTTTATCCGTTAGTCAGGGCGGAAGGCAGTGCCCATCACCATTTTTCAGGGCCTCCAAGACTGGTAGGAAGGTATCCTCAGACTGGAGACCTGGCCCGAATGCTTGCAACAGAGTGGATTCCACTAAAGGCACCCTAGGACCAGGTGGTGGTGGTGTTAAACCAGCCAATGGATTAGGTCTACCCCCCCAAGTAGGCCACGGCAGGATTCGAACTCAGAACACAAAGAGCCGGAACAAATACCATGAGGCATCTCGTCCAATGCTCTGATAATTCCCCCAGTCCAGCACCACCCTAGACTGGTACTTTATTTTATCTACCCCGAAGGGATGAAAGGCAAAGTTGACCTCGGCAGGATTTGAACTCAGAGCACAGTAAGGTGGAATGAATACCACTAGGTATTCTGTCCAACTCTCTTACAACTCTACCAATTCTCAGCACTCTTGGACTAAATACATTACAGTATTTAGTTCCAACATACTAGGTTCTGAGTTCAGATCCTACCAGAGTCATCTTTATCTTTTGTGCCACCAGTGTCTATAAAATAAGTATCAGTAATATACTGTGTTCAATGTAATTGGCTGAAGTTCTCCTCTTCAAACTATTAAGCCTTGTGCATATAACGAAGAACTCAATTTAAATTCATCAGGTTTGTGTTACAGACCAAGTTGCAAGTGTACTTAACTTTGATTGTTATTTTTCTCTGCTCACTTCAACATGGCCACAGAGACATGGCTGTGTGGTTAAGAAGTTTGCTTTACAACCACGTAGTTCCAGGTTGTGTCCCACTACCCAGCACCTTAGACAAGTGTCTTCTACCATAGACCTGGGTTGACCAGTGCTTTGAGAGTGAAATTTGGCAAACAGAAACTCTGTAGAAGCCCATCGTGTATGTATGTATGTATGTATGTACATATGTATGTATGTATGTATGCATGCATGTGTATGTATTTATGTATATATGTATGTATGCATGCATGCATGTGTGTGTGTATGTATGTATGTATGTATGTATGTATGTATGAATGCATGTATGTGTGTGTATGTATTTATGTATGCATGCATGTGTGTGTATGTATGTATATCTTTTCCCGATATACACCGATGAAATATGCAAACATTGAAAAGAAAACTGATAATCTGGTGCTCTCAAATAAAATTACCTTGTGGGGTTTGTTCTGCACGAGTTGCACAGACATTCCTTTGTCACTCAAACCATCGGAAATACAATTGCACACTTATAACCAATGACACCATTGTTTACAAAATGCAATATAAATAATAATAATAATAATAATTATAATAATAATTCTTTCTAATATTGGCACAAGGCCAGACATTTAGGGGAGGGGCAAGTCGATTAAATCGATCCCCAGTATTTGACTGGTACTTTATTTTATCGACCTCGGGAGTATGAAAGGCAAAGTTGACCTCCGCGGGATTTTAACTCAGAGTGCAGTGAGCCAGAACAAATACTGCAAGGCATTCTATCCAACGCGCTAATGACTCTGCCAATTCACCGCCTTGCCAATAATAATAATAATAATAATAATAATAATTTTAGTTCATTAAATTATAATCTTAATAACAACTCATCTCAGATATTTAGACATTTAGTTCGGTTTTTAATTATGTCATTACACTGGTTTAGGTCGCTTAAATAATAAAACTTTGTCTAATTCAAATGATCTGTTACATTTCGTAGCCTTTATTTTATTTGACCTTTCTTCCGTGACTCTCAGAATCATTTGCATCAGTTATTGGACACAAATAGAATTATAATTTCATCTTTTCTTCATCACGCTACCAGCCAATATTTCTTGTTGTTGCTTTGCAGCACTTGTAGTTCTCTATAAATATCATTCATTCATTCTGTCATTCGTCTATTTATTTATTCATAGCAGTTCATAATAAATACAGTTCACAGAAATAGTTTGTTCACTAACGCTACACTAAAAAATCATACGATAATTTTAACCCTTTCGTTATCATATTTCTAATGAAATACACTGCCTATGATTTTCGATTAATTTTGAAAATAATCAAGAATTTGGAGGGATTTAGTTGAATAACTAACTTTCTTGTTATTAAGTTGGTGTTTGGAATATAACTTAACAAAAAGTTCTTACATAAAATTATAATTGAAGGTTTGAATTTAAATATGAACACTTTAAAACAAATAGTTTTTTCCTCGTGGAACCTGGGGCAGTTTCAGGTGGGTTGGTATCAAATTGGTTAAACATTTAAGAATAAAAAGCTGAAAGCTAATCCTTTTCTGAATCACAATGGTCCACATGGCTTATCTCCAGCTTTTGTAGTGTTAGGTGGATAGGAGATATATATCCCTGGATAGGATGCTAGTCTATTGTTGGTAGCTTTTCCCCCGCAAGAGAAATTGAACTCTGCATTGCAAGCTAACAAATCACTCAGTACTGCAACAGTAATTGAACTCTGCAAGGCAAGCTAATGAAATTAGCTTGATTATAAATAGGCATTCATCAACAATAGCCTGATTGGACATTTGATATCAAAGAGAGGTTCCAATGCACAATCAGTGGTTCATTGTAGTTTTGAGGGAGCAAATGACTGGAGGTGTCTGTGCACCAAACTTTTGAATGCTTGTGTTGTTCTATCAGCCGAGATGAGTCTGAGTGCAGCTTCTAGAAGTTTGCTCCATATATCGATAGTTGAGTGAGGCAGCTCCTTTCCAATGTGTGAGTCTCG
This sequence comes from Muusoctopus leioderma, assembly GCA_027124095.1. Lineage (NCBI taxonomy): Eukaryota > Metazoa > Mollusca > Cephalopoda > Octopoda > Octopodidae > Muusoctopus > Muusoctopus leioderma. Next base: position 5,614 of record JAOPJM010349634.1, on the reverse strand, counting down.
GCATCAGGCGAAGAGAGCTGTGAAGGTGCTGGTCCTCACACAACGATGTCTTTCATACTCTACAGCAGGTATGAGCAACCTTTTTCAACCAGCAGGCCACATGAGATATTGCTCATCATAAATTGGGCCACATCCCCTCTTTGACACCAGGTAGACCAAACCTCAATCGAGAGAAAGCATGAGAGAATGAGCAAGAATGAGAGAATGAGCAAGAATGAGAGAATGAGCAAGAATGAGAGAATGAGCAAGAATGAGAGAATAAAATAAAAATTGTTAATAAAAAAGCTATTATGCTGGTATAATTATGAAATTTAAGTATGCCATACAGAAAGAAGTCAAAAGGGTCGCAGGTTACTTGCATGGTCGTATGGTTTAAAAAATTCTCTTCGCAATCACGTAGTTCCAGATTCAATCCCACTGCACGGCACCTTGGGCAAGTGTCTTCTATCATAGCCTCTGGTCAAACCAAGCCTTGTGACTGAAATTGGGTTGATGGAAAATGTGTGGGAGCCTGTTGGAAGGATTGTGCCTGTTGTTGGGTAGTAGACTTAATGAGGGCCTAGTGGTGGTTTCACACCACCACCGCCATGCAGTCACACACATAAACTCAGTCATGCACACACACACAATCATACACATACATACACCACATAGAGAGCTGTGCAGACAACCTGCAACCACACACACACACACACACACACACACACACACACAGACAAACGTATACAGGCAATTACAAGGTTACATGTATACACTCATACCTTGACACACATATACACATACTCATTTATACATACTACCATACACAATCACACACACACATATAAAGACAATAGCAGTTACACATACAGACAATTACACATTCGCACTCATACCTAAACACACGTACACAGATGCATTTACACACATTGCCATACACATACATGCACACACACACATACATAGGCAGATAATTACATAGTTACATGTACACACTCATGTGTAAACACACACACACACAAACAATCATTCACACAAACATATACCGACAATTACATAGTTACACATACACACTCATGCCTAACCACACAGACACACATATATACAGGCACATTTACACACACTGCCATACACACACATACACACACACAAACAGGCAGACAATTACACAGTTACACGTACGCACTCACATCTATACACACACAAACACAGGCAGACAATTACACAGTTACACATACACACTGATGTCTAAACACATACATTTACACACACTGCCATACACAATCATCCCCCCCTCTCTCTCTCTAATACTCACACACACGCAAACAAACAGAATTCTCACAAATGCACCTACACACACACAGCCACACAATTCACAAACATACTATCCTCTACATCCTCAATGCTATCATATACATACACATACACATACACACTTTACAACCTTCATTTGCTTCATAAAGTAAAAGCAATTATAAGAAAAATGCAGCAAAGTAAGCGATTGGCTGGTCAAATTACCAATTCTACCTTACACAGCACCAGATGTCTTATATCTATCTAGATGCCACACTAGCTAGAATATATGGCTTGGAGCTTGCTCTAGTTATCTTCTTAGTCGTGATAAACAATAGATGCAGCTCTAACAATAGGAACACAACTAAAATAGAAATGGTAATTTTTTTTTTTTTTTTTTTTTTTTTTGCTTACCTTCTGCAAGAATTCTTGAATTAACCAAAATTAGAAGAACTCAGACCCAGTAACTTTACTAACACTACCTGCTACTTGACGTTTCCAGGCAGTGAATTGGCAGAGATGTTAGAGAGCATCGGATAGAATATCTTGCGGTATTCGTTCCACTTCGCTGCGCTCTGAGTTCAAATCCCGCCGAGGTCAACTTTGCCTTTCATTCCTTTTGGGGTAGAGAGTAGATAAATAAAGTACCAGTCTAGGGTGGTGGGCTGATGGAATAGTCAGAGGGTCGGACGAGATGCCTTGCGGTATTTGTTCCAGCTCTTTGTATTTTGAATTTTGAGTTCAAACCCCGCTGTGGCCTACTTGGGTGGTAGACTTAATCTGTTGCCCGGTTTAACACCACCACCTGGCCCCTTGGGTGTCTTTAGTGGAGTCCACTCTGTTGCAAGCATTCAGGCCAGGTCTCCAGTCAGGGGATACTTTTCTCCCTCCCACCCTCCCACCTGTCTCGGAGGCCCTGAAAAAAGGTGATGGACACTGCCTTCTCTCCTGGCTAACTGTAAAAAAAAAGAATGCAATAATAGAACCCTCCCCCTACAAAATAGCAAAGAAAATACTCATTTTCTGAAATTCTGTTAACTCCTTATTTAAACTCTATGTTTTCTAAATATTTAGTCATAATACATGTCGTATAATGATAATATCTAGGGCCTCTATATGTCTCATGAGACAATGGATCTGCACCTGAAAAGTTCCTCTCCAAGGTGCAGACCTGGGCAAGTTTTTTTTGTTTTTGTTTTTCTGGAAGTCCAGCTGTTGCCCATTCATGCCAGTTTCCCCTGTCTATACCACTGATGTTGTTCAAGGGGAAAACAAGGGCTGATACGGTGTGGCGCCAGTGTCACTGCAGGTGAACTGATAATGTAAAGAGCTGGAACAGATATCACAAGGCATCCTGTCCGATGCTCTAACAATTCCACCAATCCACCACCCTGGGACTGGTACTTTATTTATCGACCCTGAAAGTATGAAAGGCAAAGTTGACTTCGGCAGGATTTGAACTTAGACTGCAGAGAGTTGGAACAAATACTGCAAGGCATTCTATCTGATGCTTTGACAACTTTACCACTTCACTGCTTTGATTACATAATGATTTCTTTCATTGGCACAAGAGTGACCCATGGGGGTACACTACAAGGACAAATTATAAAATGGTGGGGATTTTACAAGGAGTGTGATAGTAATAATAATGTATGAAAACTACAAACAAATAAATAAATAATATGAAATATATTGTATATATATATATGTGTTCCAAAAGGGGGACAGCCACCTTGGGCCAATTAAGGGAACCCCCACATAATGATTTCTTACATTGGCACAAGACCACACATTTCAAAGGATGATATAGTTGATTAAATGTACCCACCACCCATTCCCACATCTTGGCTGGTACTTTATTTTATTCACCCCACAGGAGGATGAAAGACAAAACAAAGACAACCTTGCTGGTTATCAAACTAATAACAATCATTATACATGTCTTCTTATTATAATAATAATAATAATAACTGTTTCTAACATAGGCACAAGGCCAACACCCCCCAGTACTTGACTGGTACTTTATTTTATCAACCCCTGGAAGGATGAAAGGTAAAGTTGACCTCGGCGGGATTTGAACTCAGACACAGTGAGCCAGAATGAATACTGTAAGGTATTCTGTCCGACGCTCTAACGACTCAGCCAACAATAATAATAATAATAATTCTTTCTAATATTGACACAAGGCCAGAAATTTTAGGGGAGGAGTAAGTCGATTAAATCAACCCCAGTACTTGACTGGTACTTTGTTTATCGACCCCCAGATGAATGAAAAGCAAAGCTGGCCTCGGCGGGGTTTGAACTCAGAGCATAGCGGGCCAGAAAGAATACGGCAAGGGGGGCATTCTGTCTGATGCGCTAATAATAATAATAATAATTGTTTCTAACATAGACACAAGGCCAGAAATTTGGTAGGGAGGAGGAGTAAGTCTAGTAAATTTACCCCGGTACTTAACTGGTACTTTATTTTATCGAGCCCGGAAGGATGAAAGACAAAGTTGACCTCGGCGGGATTTGAACTCAGAACAAATACTGTAAGGCATTTTGTCTGACACTCTAACGATTCTGCTAATCCATAATAATAATGATTTCTTTTATTTGCCACAGGGGCGATGAATGGGAGACAATTACAAGGACAGACATAAGTGTGGAGCCTTACATAAAATCAAATGAAAACAAAGGGATGTGATAAAAGGTATACATAGTATACAAATAATAAATGGTGATACAGTGCTTCTGATACAGGAGGACCTCCATCTGGGGACAATCAAGGAACCCCACAAAATGCCCTTCCTATCACCAACCACTTTGCAGAGTGTACTGGATGCGTTTATCATGGCACCAACACTAGAGAGGTTGTCATGTCCACGACACAACTAGAGAGCCCATTCTAATATATATATATATATATATATACATATGCCTCAAGAAAATCTCCGTCCAACCCATGCTAGCATGGAAAAAATGGACGTAAAAAACGATGATGATGATGATGATGATGATGATGATATATATATATATGGTGAAAGTGAAATACTTTTGTGTGAAAACATGAAAACACCTCAAGCACCTGTGTTTCCTACCTGTAAATTTCATAATAAATAAGCTGCAAAAATCCCGTTTCTAGGCAATTTTCTGCTCAATAATTACAGGACTTAGAAAATTTTTAACAGGATGTTAAGAGTTAATGAAGATAATTTTTTTTTCTTCCATTTTTTGAATTGAGAGACAACCACAATGAGGATGCTGCTGCTGCTGCTGCTGATGATGATAATGACGAGGAGGCAACAGACGATAGCATGTACAAAAAGTATTATATGTTGTAGTGCAGCAACAAATTCTTGTAAAAGTTAGAGGTTTATTTTGCCATCACCGGCTTATAGTTACAAGTAAGCAGCTACGACAAAAGAATGTTGTGTTAAACGAGAGAGATATTTATCTAAAGGGAAAAGGTAAAATTACAACAACAACAACAACAACTGTGTATGTCTGGTTTGTATTCATTATTATTATTATTATTATTATTATTATTAGTATTGTTATTGTCATTCCCTCCCTGCATCCCTCACTTTATGTATGTGTGCAGGGTGTGTGTGTGTGTGTGTGTGGGTATCTGTGAAGAAATGATATATGTTTTTTTTACCACTGTACTTATCTTAACAACAGCTTAATAACAAAACAAGTAGGCCTCTTCCATCTCATTTTCAACACATATGTATGTGTGTATATATATATATATATATATATATATATATACATATATACACACACACATACACACACATACACTTGTATACAAGCACATACACACACACACACATACATACATACATACATACACACACACATATATACACACACAAATGTTATAGCATAATAAAGTAGAAAAATTTAAACAAGCAAACAAATTAAATAAGATAAAAATGATCTTCCTTCCCCAGAGAAATTTGGCAAATGAGGGCTCAATTTAGAGTCTTTCTTAGCAGCTGATACACTTACATTTCATTTAGAACAGCAAGAGGCATGATGAGATTATATATATATATATATATATATATATATATAAACAGCAATAAGAAAGATATCCATCTATCTTGAGATGCTGACTGACTCAGGGATCTAGGAGGAGGAGGAGGAGGAACAGATCAAACAGGCATTTCAACCTCCTAAAGTACTTATTACTGAAGGTTGCAAGTTTATCATACATACATACATACATATATATATATATATATATACACATATATACATACATACATATATATATATATATACACATATATATACATATGTGTATATATGTATATATATATATACACACATATACATATATATATGTGTG
>JAOPJM010349530.1:0-11672 GCA_027124095.1 Muusoctopus leioderma | reverse complement strand
ACACATTATATATATATATATATATAATGTGTGGATTACTCAATGTTTGTGTTTACAAACGAAGAGAAATGTACTTAATACATAAAAGAGTGTGTATATATAATCAGAAGATTAAGTTTCTTGAATTGTTACTTTGAGTTTCACGTTGCTGATTATTCAAACGATTGAAGTATGAAACAACGTGACAATATATAAGCGAAAATAATCGCAAACCTTTCAAAATATGATTAGCCATCGAGATTTGATTGGTTGCCTAAAAACTGTTAGAAAATGTGTGTATATTCATCTATTCAATTGTCCTATGCAGAACACGCAATATATTAGTCTATTCCCATGCAAAAACATGCGATATTTTCATGCCTTCGGTGTCATATCTTGAAAACACAAGACAATCCTGGGCGTTCATACTTTCGGATATATTGTTGTTGTTATTGTTGTTTAGCCCCAAATCAGCCTTGACAAGGCAAACTTATTTTCAAAGGCATTCCAGCCGTGACAATACAATATTTTAGGGGTATCTGGGACTGCATTATTTAATGTCTTTCCCTATCTTTAAGACGGTGGGGTGTTATTTGAGGGAGATTCGTTTACTATTTCTTGCAGGTCAAGCGACCACCAATGCATTTTCTTTTTTGTGTTACACAAATTGATCAGGTAGTATTTTCCTCTAAATTCTGACACTAAAAATAGTAAGTCTTGACTGGCCCTTCGGTGCCTTTAGTGGAGTCCACTCTGCTGCAAGCATTTGGGCCAGGCTTCCGGTCTGAATATACCTTCCTCCCATTATTCTCGGAGGTACTGAAAAAAAAGTGATGGGCAATGCCTTCCCTCCAGATTAAGTAGTAAAAAAATGTTTTTCAGATCATTAGAGAAGCGAAACCTTAAATTTGGGTTACTAAACGAATTAGTCAATGGTCGAAGCTTTACTGTGTATATGAATAAAAGAGTCCACTTGTAAGCCGATATTTGTTACAGGTCTTTTGGTAAGTCACTAATTACAATAATTGTGATTAACTTTATATACTTACGCAGAAATAGTGTTTAAAAAATGTGAACGCATATTTATTCTTCAGTTATACTTTACATCTAACTAAAAAAAATAGAATATCATTTAAAAAAATGAAAATATTGGGTTTACTTTCAATATGTGATGATTGGGAGTTTGTTTTAATGCCTTACTCAGAGGATGAATGGCAGCGTCCATGACCCTTTCAGAGCCTTCCAGATTGATAGGAGGAAGGAAGGAATTTCTCTTCAAAACCCAAGGAAGAAACGATCAAGCACGACCCGAATATTTGCAACATAGTGGAATCCGTTAAAGGCACCCAAAGTTTAGGTCAGTCGTGGGCAACCTGTGGCTTGCGGGCCGCATGAAGTCCTTTTGACTTTCTGTATGGCACACTCGATTTCATTATTATACCAACATAATAGCTTTTTATTAACATTTTCAAGGGTTCATGCCTTAAAATAGACTAAACTACATACAATAATTAAATACGATGTTTGTTAATATGTTTGTATCGTGGTGTGTCCGGATTCATGATGAGCGATTTCTCATGCGGCCGCTGGTCAAAAAAGGTTGACCATGCATGGTCCAGATGTTGGTGTTAAACCTGGCGGTGGATTAAATCTACATCCAAAGTACAGGAAGGGTATCTCCAACGGCCTCCTACAAAGTTTTCGTCAACCAAATTTTACATACAAGGCTTTTGTTGACCCGAGGCTATGGTAAAAGACACTTTCCCAATGCGCTCTCATGCAATGGGATTGAACCCGAAAACACGTAGATGCGAAGCAAAATTTTTAACAACACAACCAAGCCTGTGAAATACTGACCATCTGACACCCTAACCTTGTGTCAACCATTTCTTTGCAAAAAAAAAAGAAAAAAATGACGGCCACATCCTTGGTCAACGCCATGAGACAAACAGCTCAGTACTGGTGATAATATACAAATCTCCAACTCTCCAATTGTCCAACCAATTGCCTGGCACCTCGTCAGCTTGACGAAAAATGAATTAACTAAAAACGTATATTACACTTAAAGAAACAGGGGTTTACTGGAGATAAGATTGATTAGGAAAGACATTTGAATAGAATATCATCGAAGGCAATATAGTGCATTCTCGACAGATCGCACTAATAATCAAAACACAGAAATACGAAATCCTTCATTAGGTTTAAAATACTAAAGAAGGTTATTATTGCATGCTCAAGTGCTGCATCCAATATTTTGAAATTGGTAGACTATCAAAGTGTCTTCTATCATAGCCTCGGGTTCACTTGTACTTTGTTAGTGGAAGTATTGTCTGAAATTCTGTCAACTCAGCGAAATGCTATCTTCAAAATTACTAAAATATCATAGCGCCCGCTTCTTAATAACTCATCATATACTGTGCTAAGGACATATGAAGTTCAGGTAACACTTCCACCCCAGGTTATTAATTATAAGTGGAGATGACATGTACGAGAAGTAAATGAAAATGAAGTAAAAATAGCTCAAGCAGGATTGGGACGTACATTGCAGACTTAGCTCATCGAATGCTAACCATCACTCCATACTGTCCTCGCCTAAACTACGATCACTTAAAGCAAACTATACAAGACTATTAAGTAACACGCTACTTCAATGTAATGAAACGAGCACTATTATACATTTCCCATGAGTAATGAGGTGTTTTCAGCTAGGAAGCGGAATTTCTTCACCAAACTATGTGCAATAATACATTTCGTGATGTGAAGTATAATTTACTGAAGCGAATCCGTATATTGATTTCTAACATCGGTACAATGCCATACATTTGGGAAGGAAGAGAGGGGAAAGGATGAAGAAAGAGACAATCATATTGACCCCTGTACTTGATTGTTTCTTATCTACCCTAGAAAGACGAAAGTCAAAGTTCACCTCGGCGGATTCCTGCCCAGAATGTAAATGGACGTTATTAAGTACTGTATATTACTACAATGTAATTTTATCCATCTCATAAAGATAAAAGACAAATTTGAACCGAGTAATATTTGAACTCTCAATTGTGTAAGTACCAGCAATAATAATGTCAGAATATTATTGGTAATTATTTCATTGATCCTGCAATAGTGTAAGTCAAAGACAGAATCAACATGGAATTAATTCAGAATGCACTCACAATAATAGCAGTAATGTCAATAAGTTTTAAATGCCGCAAGGGAACGCATTTTATGATAGAGATGCAGCAGATAGTACTAAATACTTGACTGGCCCTTTGTTTTATCAATTCCTAAAGGATGAAAGACAAAGTTCTCTCCGGTGGCATTTGTACTCAGAAATTAAAGGGACGTAACCGAATACTTTAGGGTATTATGCCCGGTGGTCTACCACTTTTGTAACCTATCGCTCTCCTAATAACAATAATACTAATTATTGTTATTACTAATACACAAGGCCAATAAAAAAGCAATAACAATAACAATTGTTTCAAACATAGGCGCAAGGCCAGAAACTTGGGGGAGGAGTTAGTCTATTAAATCGACCCTAAATAATAACATGGGTATAAGACCAGAAATGGCGGGAGAGAGTACACTCGATGATACTGACACCAATAATTGACTGGTACTTAGTTTATCGACCAGGGGTGTATATTCTGGGTGTGGTAGGTAGGTAAGCGTTGCACAGCTACCTAAATTTTAAATTTTACTTTTTTCTGTAAATTTTCTATTTTTGCAGTATCATGGATATAATCTGGTCGTAATTTGTTTTCAAATCTAATAATGCACACTCAGAAATAAAGATTAATCCAGGTTAAAGTCGTATTATGTACACTAAAGTTTGTATGTTTAGCTTTGAGTTAAAGCACAGAGGCACACCCTGTCACATCAACCACCATATGCTACTATTATCGACCCAAAAAGGGTGATAGGCAATGCTATCTGAGCGGTATTTGAACTCATAACGTAAGTGGATGTTACTAAATAACGCAAAGCATCCTAATTGTCACTCTACACTTTCTGCCAATTTCCCCACCTTTAATAATAGTTGTTTTTGTTTAACCCCAGGCAAGCTCTGATCGAGCAGACCTATGATAAAAGACATTCCAGCTATGCCCATCACGCCGTTTCAGACAGTTTATCTCAGACTGCATTATTCAATATGTTCTTTAAAAAATTAAATATAAAACGGGGGGGGGGGGTAATTTCAGAGAGATGTGACTGCTATTTCTAACAGGTCGAGTGACCATATACAGACTCTCTTATTGGGTCGTTTAATAATAAGTAATAATCATTTCTAACATAGGCACAAGTCCACAAATTCGAAGCGGGAGAGTTTAATAGATGTAAATCGACCCCAGTAACTGACTGGTGCTTTATTTTATCGAACCCGGAAGGATGAAAGGCCGAGTTGAACTTGGCGAGATTTGAACATAGAACGTAAAGAGACATCTCCAAATATCTGTCGACATTTTTGTCCGGTTCTTTTACCATATTTGCCATCTATCGAACTCCTATTAACAAATAATAATAATTTTTTACTTTTTTTATTTTTTTACAATAGCACAGTCACAGATGTCTGGACGGATTATTACAAGTGATTAGCCTCAATCCCAGTATATATGCCTGATATTTAGTTTAACAACCCCGGAAGTATACATGCTAAAGTGGACCGCGGTGAGTTTTTCCTACCAGACGATAGAGAATGATAATTCAAAAGCCCTTAGTCCGGCGTTCTACCGTTTTTATCAACTCACCGTACTCAAGATAATAAAAAGAGAAAAATAGTATCATGGTTTCTTATATAGGTACAAAGCCAGGAATAGGGGGCGGGGGAAGAACATCGATTAAATCGAATCGAGTACTTTACAGGTACATATTTACTTGACGTGTCAAATACTGCGGGGACCCGACTCGGCCTTCATCCCGCGGACGTACCATCAGCCCAATACAGCTAGGATGCCATCCAGTGCGATAACATTTCAGACAGCCTTGTTCACCAGCTTGATCAGCACCGACTAGCATGTTTCAGCTCCGCCTCCCAGCCTCACAGCGGCGCTTAGTTGAACGCCATACCCTTACATTCAACTAGTACCCATGTGGATAACGACTGTCTCGACATCGGTGTTTCACTCAGACTCGGTCTCCGAATCTGTGAGCAACACAAATTCCGTTGCAGGTCAACAGTAAACGTGTTTGGACTCCTCCCGCTCTCATGCCGCTTCAGCGCCGGTCACCTCCCTCGACATGCTGCTCTCAACGATATTGTTAGACGTAGCTTGGTCACAGCTGGATGGACGGCATCACAATCTTCTCGTTCCGAGGTGGTAAGTCCCTTATCTGGGACGAGACCTGCTGCGATACTTTCTCCAGCAGCAGCCTGACGAAATCAGGGTCAGACCAGGGCTTTGCCGCCCGACATGCTGAAAATCGCAAGCTGGCTAACTACCGGCTGCTCTCCGATATGTTTCTTGTTGAACCCATAGTAGTGGAAACATCCGGCTTCCTGGGTCCCCGAACCACCTCCCTACTTACTTTGATCGGGATATGAATTGCTATGCGCAAGGAATAGCCTCATGAGATGAACTGGCTCTTTCAGTGCATCTCCCCCGCCATTCTGTCCACCGGTGGTGGTGGTGGTGGTGGTGGTATGTGAATAAATTACATACATGTTAATAAAAGTACTTTCGAATCATATTTAAATAAAATATGCCGTAAACATTACAAGCTAGTTTGAAAAAGTGAAAGTGGTATATAATAGTGGTATGTAATAAAATTCGTTTAAGAAATGAAATAATAAACAACAAAAAAACAAAGAAAAACATATATATAACTCTACAAACACCAATGTTTTTCTTCAAATATTTGCGTTTCTAAATTCTGGATACAACACATAACGTTTGATAAACCTGCAGGGACTGTTGATTATCATAAAGAGAACATTTATAAGAGAATTTTCTTGCTATGATTTGTTTACGTATATCAAATAAATAAATAAATAAATAATAAAACCTTTGTTTTCGGATTAGTCCCTTTGGCACAGCCAAAATGAGGAAATGCAATTTTATTTTTTTAGCTAGGATAAAGTGACTGGGTTTGGAGTTGTGCTAAATGATGTCTCTAAGGGTTTTATATAAGATTGATGAATAGAATCAACGAAATAAACCCACACAATAAATAAGAGAGGGCGGGTGAGTGGGTGAGGGCTAGAAATAGAAGATAAATAATAAAAAAATAGAAAAACAAAAAAAACAACATGTTAGTGTTGATGCTGTTGGTAGGAAAGAATATAATCTCTGGTGGTAATGGCCTAGGTGATGTCGTTGAATTTAATGATGTGATGATGATGATGATGATGATGATGATGATGATGATGATGATGATGATGATGATGGTTAGTGGTGATTTTGATGACGATGATGATGACGATGATGATGATGTTGATGATGATGATGTTGATGATGATGATGTTGATGATGATGATGACGACGAGGATGACGACGACGATGATGATGATCATCATCATCATGACTTTGACGTCAACGACGACGACGACGACGACGACGACGACGACGACGATGATGATGATGATGATGACACCGATGATAATGATGGGCTGTGAAAAGAAGAGGAGGAGGATTGTGATATTATAAGTAGTAGTAGTGGTGATGGGAGTATGGAATTCTACCTTATGGCCTGTGGTGACACAGATGGTACTCTTCTTGTATATGACCATGGTTTGTGTAGTAAATGGCGATTGTGGTAGTAGTGGTTGATCGAGTTGTTAATGGCAGTGTTGTTGGTGATAGTTTATGGGAGTGTGTTGGCTGTGGAAGTAGACCTGGTAGTATTAACAATGGTTGTAATGTTTCTTTTTTATAGTTGCTGGCAGTACGAGGGAATCACATGTTGTTGTTGTTTTTTTTTTTTTTAACCCCATGCAGCTCTGATCAAGCAAACCCATGATCAACAGGCATTCCAGCCGTGATAGTCCAGTCTTTTTTTTTCAGTAAACATCACTTGCTATTGTTGTCAACCCTGATTGAGCAAAAACTATGATCAAATGCATTCCAGCAATGACCATCCCGAATGTTTCCCTTGTGTAGGGAACTGAGAACCACATTATCCAGCGTGTACTTTTTTAAGACGGTAGAGTGTGATCTGAGGGAGATTTGGCTACTATTTCTAATAGTTTGATCAACAACGTAGTGGGGCCCCTATTCAATGTGCCTTTCGTTTTCAAGAAAAGGTAAGGTGTGATTTGAAAATCTGTTTGTTATTTCAAGTAGGTCGAGTGGTTGGCTCGACTATATCTAAACAAGAAACCATTATTAAAAATAGTGATGATTGGTTATCGGTGATCGATTCAGTGATCTGGATTTCGATTAGTTAGTTGGAGGCCATTTCAGATGTTTTGCGTCGCTAATGCTTCTAGCGAAAGTTATGAGCATCACAATATGACGTTTCTTCACTTTGCTGTATCGTGCTTTATCGTTCCTTATTTGGGCCCTAAACTACTAGTGGCGGAGCCCATCCCTCTCCAGGTCTGACCAGAGCAGATTTCTCGCAGACAGAGAGAGAAATAGAGACAAAGAGAGGGGGGAGAGAGAGAGACAGACAGACAGACAGGCATAAAGAAAAAAACATGACTCCAGCACTAGACTGCTACTTTATTTATCGACTCCGAAAGGATGAAAGGCAAAGTTGACTTCGGAGGGATTAGAACTCAGAGCGCAGTAAACCGGAGGAACGGATACCGTCTATATCTTGCTTTCTATATAAAGGGCAATAATTGAAAGTACCACAGAAGTAAAATCCTGGTGTGTGGCCTTGGGGAAGAGGTAAGTTACTGGGGGGGGGACCGACACCACGACGCAGCTTCGACTTCCGGTTGCATTCAGTTTACTTCCATTACGCCACTAATACCCATCCTTGGCAAAGGATATCATTTCCCATATCCCCTCCCATAAAATACAGGGCCTTTGTGTTCCCTAAAAGAAACTGATAATTAGAAAGGGGCTATAATGTTGTCGATGTTGATGTTGATTTTGATGTTGTTATTGCTACTGTTGTTGTTGCGGCAGAGTGGGCTACAGTGTCAATAATGCCAATAGTAGTGTTGAGGTGAAGAACAAGAAGAAGAAGAAGAAGAAGAAGGAAGACAAAAAGGAAAATGAGGATAAAGAAGTAGGAGGAAGAAGACGAAAAGAAAATGAGGATGAAGAAAAGGAAGAAAAAAGACTAAACACGTAGATGGGGGGGGGGGGGGCAAAGCGAAAATGAAGAAGAAAAAAAGGTGAAGAAGAAGAAACACAAAAGAAGATGAAGAAAAAGAAGTTGAAGAAGAAGAAGGTAAACAAAAAAGAAGGTGAAGAAGAAGAAGAAGGGGAGGAGAAGAAGAAGAAAAACAACAAGAATAAGAACAGGAACAATTACAGGAAGAACGAAGGAAAAAATAATGTATATATTGGCAGTAAGTAGTATGAAGGATTAAGGAATTGCAGACGAGAATACAAACACCGTTTTTTTTTCTTTTTCTGGACAGTATAAGACTTTCGTTCCTTCCTGATTATTCTAAAAAAACCCTTACAGGCTATCATGTATAAATTCTTGTAAACTATTCCCACCAATTAAATCCCATTCGCGCTTTAATAGTAATTGCAGAAACTCTTTAGATTCACCTGGCTGCAAGGCAAAATATCTTAGAAAGAAATCTATCTGGTTGTAGTTCTCACCTTTTATACTCCCACCCCTCTTTACACGCACATATACAACTTCCAATAAGCCAGTCAACTACCAAACCAGCCAGCCAGACAGACAGACAGACAGACAGTCAGGCAGCCATCAGTGCAACGAAACCATCAGTGCAACGAAACATAACTGAAACCAGCCAAGTCATACATATTCTGAGAGAGAGAGAGGAGAATAATGGTTAAGTCTGTTGTTTGACTTGAAGAGATACAAGAACAAAAAAAACAACTACAAGAAGAAGGAGGAGGAGGAAAAGAAGAAAAAGAAGAATGAGGAAGTAAAACAACAACAACAACAACAATACATGCAAAACTAACAACCTCATCGTGAAGTTAATATACATGAGGTGTGGTGAGGAAGCAAATGGAGGTTGGTTGGTTTATGGGTCATAGGCATGTGTTTGTCTGTCTCTTTTTTTTTCTCTATACAGATAGGGATGGCGTGGGAGGAAACCAAAAATAAGAAAAAGCAAGAGGGGTAAGAGAAAGGAAAAGAAGGGAAAGGTGAAGAAGGAAAAAGAAAAAAAAAGCTACAAAGGTTGCGAAAACAGGGCCATTATGAAGTGGCTGAGAGAAAAATTGTAGAGTAACAGAGAAGACCAAACAATAACATCAACGACAACAATAACATTAGAAATAAGAAATGATAAACTATAATAAAACCGTGACAAAAATTACCAAAAAATAATAATAATAATAATAATAAAAAATATCAATATTAACAACAGCAAAATACCAGATACTTTGGTAGGGTAAGAAAACAGACGCCTTGCTGTGTGATTGTCTCCAGGATAGGTTAATTACTGCGGTAGAAAATGAATAAATAAATAAAGTAAATGAATAAAAATTCTTCAGATAGGGGTGACAAAAAAAGAAAAATTATCCACGACTGCTGCTGCTGCTACTACTACTACTACTACTACTACTACAACTACTACTACTACTACTACTACTACTATTACTACTACTACTACTACTACTACTACTACTACTACTACTACTACTACTACTAGGAATACCACAAAAACAACGAGCCGACGAGGGAGCCTTTACTTCGTCGCTCGACCTATGAGAAATAACCAAATCTCGCTCAAATCACGATCCGGCGTCTTAGAGAATGTCCCGTTGCATAATGTGATCGTGGATTCCCTGCACACAGGAAAACGACGGGATAGTCACGGCTGGAATGCCTTTGATCATAAGTTTGCTTGATTAGGGCTGACCTAGGGCTAAACAACAAATACAAAAATAATAACATTATTAATGATTTCTTACTTAGGCACAAGGCCAGATATTTTTTTTAGGAGTGAAGGAACAATCGGCTATATCGATCCCAGTACTTAACTGGTATTTCATTTTATCAACCTCGGAAGTATGAAAGGCAAAGTCGATTTCGATGGGATTCGAAATCAGAACGTAAAGAGCCGAAGCTTACTGCAATGCATTTTGTCCGACGCTCTAGCGACTGTGCCAATACACCGCTCTAACATTAACACAAATAGTAAAAATAATATTTGCTTTATTTTGCCACAGGGGTAACATTTGAAACGACATTACACAGACAAGTTTTAAAAAGATATGAACAGGCAGAAACACAAGAGTAGAAACAACACTGGTGGGACAACCTCAGTCTAATCAGAAAACCCCACAGATACCGGATTACCCTTACTATCAAGGGCAATCGCTATTTCTCAGCTGTTTTCTCCGGCCCGCGGACGCATGCTGAGAATAAATCCATTCACATTGGACGTCTTTTCTACTCTCACCTGAAGAAATAACAAAACAAAAACAAAACATTTTTGGAAAAACAATGATATTCAAAAATTGAAAGCAATTTAGACAGAGAAGGAAACATTTAAAAGAAGAAAAAAATGAAAGAAAATAAACTGCCAAAAGAGGAACCTCTTCTTGATCTCTCAACCCCCTAGAAATAGTGATTAAACATCTCTTAAATAACTCACCACCGTTTAAAAACAGAAATGACACGTCGGATACTGTAGTCAATGGTACACATTACATGAAAAATAAAAAAATTACGGGAAGATCATTACTAAAATGCCAAGGTTGATTTTGAGTTAAACAACCATACAAAACAAAGTCATTCAAGAAAATGGAGAGTAAAGGTGAAAAAAATATACGAATGAGTGCAGAAAGAGGGATGGACTGTGAAATGGTGTCATTATATTTTTTGCATTAAATATGACTTAGGAAAATTCTATTTTTTTAATTTCTTTTTGGGGTTTTCGTTTTTTTTTTTCTGCGTGTGTTTGAAGAGAGTTCCATCAGCTTTACCGTTTTAGTAACATTTGCACTGTTTTTGTTATATGAAAAAGAAAAACGAAATCGTTTTCATCTTTATGGGTCATATTTTTCTTTCTTTCTCCCTTCACTGTGAGTCCCCGTCACCTACATTAAAGTAGATCGATTAAAAAAAATAATAAAACGATGACACCAGTTTTGGAATATCAGGTATAATTATTTTTTATTAAAAATCACATTATAAATCTCACTTACAAACACAGACAAACACACACATATACACCTTCTTCTGTCACTCCACCTAAACCCGCCCCCACTACCTCTCTCTTTCTCTCTAAGCAATCTTGTATACTTTTATTTCTCTCCCAGTTTCACAGTTTTTTTCTTTTAGCAAATTTGATTCCAACGAAGTGAATTAGAAATAAATATGAAGACAGAGAAGGAAAAGAATACATGAACGACCTTGCGTACTGCCACTTCTAACAACACACACTTCTATGAACCAATTCGTGAAACTCTATATGGTCACTCGACTAGTTAGAAACAGTAGCCGAATCACCCTCAAATTACGCCCTACCGTCCACGTTTTTTCTCCAGTCAGTGACATACTGTTGTCAGAATTGAAATTCATTCGTTTCTATATTATCAGACTAAGGCCTACAAAGCTTATGAGCGATTCACATCCTCCTCTCACTTGCC
>JAOPJM010349329.1:0-11674 GCA_027124095.1 Muusoctopus leioderma | reverse complement strand
GCCATACCCATGGCACAACTAAAGAGCCCTCTCTACCCTACGTTGTCTCGTACTGGGTGCGTTTTATATATATATATGACCATTAATCAGTATGGTTGGTGACAGGAAGGGCATCCAACCGTAAAATGCTGCCCCAAGAAATCTCCATCCAACCTATGCTAGCATGGAAACACAGATGTAAAAACGATGATGATGATGACCAATAAGTATTGTTATCAGTTAAAGTTTTCCTATTAGAAACTTAATTCCTTATAGTACATTATTTCTCTAAGAAAACAATTTCTCATTCAATCAAAACTTATAAAAACATGTTAAAATGATACTGCTTCTAATGATGATAATGTACGCTTGCTAGATCTCTCTCAATCTACTCAAGGATATTTCCTGAAAGCCTCATATTGTCAACATTTTTAATACATCATCATAAGAGACAGAGCTTTCTCTTGGAGACAAAATTATTTCAGCTTCTAGCAACTGTTGATTCTGCAATGCCTAAATACAACCCCATCATGGAATACTGCTCAAACAGTATTCCACATTAGGGTTTACATCTGGGATTGCATACATCCTCCAACCATTGACATCTTAAATTAATTTTTAGAAAAAAAGCTATCTTCATAATCTCTTCCTTACTACATCTCTATTCCATTCTTGCATTGTATCTACTTACTCTATATCTACTTATTGTATCTACTTACTAACTGATACTCTAACAGACTCACAAGTATTCAGAAAATGCGAACCATACTGTGCCTCTCTTGTAAAACCATCCCATTATACCTACCTCACTGCTTCACCCCACTTTTACTCTGTCTCACCTTAAAACTCACACTAAATATCATCATTTTGTGGAGCTGCTTCTTCTTTCATAAGTTCCTGCACTATTTTAACCTCCAGTTTTTTCAATATTAAGAACAAGTTCATCAATCATAACCACTGCTTCTTTTCTCAAACACAATGAAACAAAATTCCTTTCACACAGGGAATTGTTTGATAATGGCAGGAGTATAGTTACTCCATGTTTTCCCATGAGCAAGGTTTTTGTCTCATGTATGGTTAACTGGAAAACCCAGTAAATTCTCATAGGCCTTGTCATGGCTGCAATAATTTATGAAAAGTAGAATGTTGAAGCAATAAGGCCAATAGCTATGATTCATGAACCTAGAAGAGTTGATGCAAAGTATTACCATCAGTTCATAAATATTTCTATATTTGAAATTTCTCTTACGTTTATTTTATGGTGAAAGAGCAATAATTCATATAGTTTTTAACTTTGTTTTAAGGTGAAAAAGCAAAGGAAAATTATGGAAGTGGTCATGTTTTTCTGTTTTGTTTTCGAAAGTAAAAGTGTTAAAATGCTAAATAACTTTGGTATACACTTTATCTACTTTGATTTAGATGAGATATTAATGAAATAAAAATTCAAAATATTTCAGTTACATGAAATAGAACAGAACTTCATGAGTTTGTTGTTGGCTGAGAATTGGTGAAATTTAAGTTGCAGCCCTTTATTTTTCATTGTGAAACTAGTAAATAAAATGCAACTAGAAGACAACTTTCAAAACAAAAATCACATCTTCCTACTGTTTTGTCCTTGGCTATGATGAATCCATCAGAAAGGTGCACAGTTGTAACTGCTACATTCAAGCAGGTCTTGTAACATGAAGCTCTACTTTCTTTCCGTTTGCTTGATCCTGGGTATATCTTTCTATGAGTCTATCATAGGGTCTCAGTAAGGGTAGACTAGACTAGACTGGTTTGCATTGCCTTCTCCATGTAGGTAGACAATGACACTTAATATTCTGAAACAAATAAGAATAGAAGTTGTAATGTTCATGACTGTACCAAAGGTCACCACTGATGTCAGTAAAGTAAAATATCTATAATTGGGAATTGAAAACAGGTCACACACTTTGTTGTTGTTTAACCCCATGTCAAGTCCTGATTCAGTAGACCTATGATCACAGACATTCCAGCCATGACCATCACGTCTGTTTATGGGTATGCATTACTACATTATCCAATGTGTCCCTTCCTTTCTCAAGATGCTAGGGTGTCGTTTGAGAGAGATTTTATTGTTATTTCTGGCAGGTTGAGTATTCTGCGGTGCTTTCCACAGCTGTACTAGTTTTGAATGAAGATATGTAAGACCATTTATTCCAGTTTCTACAGTGTTACCATCATAAAAGTGATGCTTATTAATTTAAAAAATATGTAAACTGTATACTACTGTGTGAGATTCATAAGTTGGAATAATTTTAGTAGTTTTTGTTAACTTGTATAATTAGTCTCATTTCTCTAAAGATCATTAATTATATTACATCTTGTTAGCTCAATCATATTTGATGCTATTGGAGTGTGGGGGGGGGGGTCAAGCAGCACCAGAAAAACTGATTTCTCTTTCATTCCTCCTCTATATGGTAGAATATTTGCTATCTCTAAGTGGAAATGTCAAAGTTTTCAGTGAATAAATACCTTGTATTTATATATGTTAATATGATTTTGCAATTTGAGGCCTTGTGCCTATGCTATAAATCAATATGATTTTGCAATTTTTTATTTTTTTAAAAATATAATTTCAAGTTAGTATTTAAAATGTATTCCTTACAAAGAAAAAACAGACACTGATAATTGTATTCTTTTTTACAGTGTGCCTGAGTGAGAGAGAGAGAAAGCAAGAGCGAGGCACACCCACAGACTCTCTCTCTCCCTCCCTCTCTCTCTCTCTCTCTGTATATATATATATATATATATATATATATATATGATGATAGATAGATATATATATATATAAAATAAGTAAATGGACCTCCATTGATTTTGACAATGAGTATTCCAGTTGTTCAATCAACTGAAGGAATACCTTGAATTAGCGTGTAAGTGGCTGAGTCTTCCACATACACGCATACCCTTAATGCAATTCTTAGGCAAAATTAGCGTGACATAGTGTGTGACAAGGGCTGGCCCTTTCAATTACAGGTACAGTCCCTCCAAATGGCTTTCACAGTTTTCGTCTACCCATTGTACTCACAAGCCTTTGGTAAAAGATACTTACTCACACAGTGAGATTGAACCGGGAACCTCATAATTGCAAAGCAAACATCATAATTACTCAGCTATACACACACACATACATACATACACACACTATATTGAGAGTTACCCCCCCTTGCTGCAATATATTTTTGCCACTACAGTGTCTAATTCATTGTTGGGTCTGATGGTAGTTTTCTAAAAATTTTAAATATTGTCTACAATTGTTTTTCAAATAAATTTCTTTTAAAAAGTGTTGTTACTTGATTAATATTTTGAATCTAATTTAGTTGAATGATGAATATAATTTGAATGTAATAGGAAAATATAATGATGTCTAAGATTGAAGTGTGGTGAGAACTGGAAAAAAAAAAATTTCACTGACTCTGCATATTTTATTTTTATAGGTATTTTGTACATGTATTTATTTATTATTATCATCATTATTTTTGTCCTAAATTAGCCTTGCACAAGTTTGAAGTTTGGCCATTATCATAATGATTTCTTTTGAATAGATACAAGGCCAATTTTGTAGAAAAAATAATTAATTGAATTTATCCTGGTATCATATTAAAATTGATAATGTACTTATTTAAAATTGTGGTGAAATATTCTGAAGCATCACATGTCTGTTTTGTCTGCATAATCTGCAGTATCCATTAATTGGTGGTGGGCACTATTCATTAGCCCCATTGGTTTCAGAGTATATGGAAAATAAGAGATGTTACAATCATGTCTTTTTTTTTGGCTTTGTTTTTTCTTATAAAAAGCATTTGGCAGTTGATTGACAAAATCGTGAGAACATCAAACAAATAACTTATAGTGGCACCGATTCTTTGTGTTCTGAGTTCAAATCTTGCCAAGGTCAATTTTGCCTTTTATCCCCCCAGGGTCAATAAAATACTAGGGTTGATTCCTCTCCCCCTCTCTCTCTCTCTCTCAAAATTGGCTACGCTTCCTCCCTCTCTCTCTCTCAAAATTGGCTACGCTTCCTCCAAGAAATAGCGGAAGGTTGAGCTAGGGCTAGTAAGTAAACCTTTCTCATCTAGCATGCATCAATGGACCAGTGAGCTGTATAGCACAGGAACAGTTGCAACATGGCATGAAATAGAGGAATACAAACTGTATTGGTAAATTGACTTGCCTGGAACTTGCATCTTCTCTACAACACTTGTTTCCCTATATATTGTTGTTTATTTTATTATATTTAGAGGAATAAAAAAAACAAGTCAACTGTATGATTTAGAACGGAGAATAGTGAGATACAATACTATTTATATAAATCCTCCAATCTGGTTCTCCATCAACTGCAATATTTTTACCACTCTATTTAATTATTATAATAATAATAATAATAATTGTTTCTAACATAGTCACAAGACCAACAACCCCAGTACTTGACTAGTACTTTATTTTATTGACCTCAGAAGAATGGAAAGCAAAGTTGAACTCAGAGCGCATTGAGCCAGAAGGAATACTGCAAGGCGGTCTGGCGCTCTAACAACTCTGTCAATTTTCCATGATGATAATAATAATTCTTTCTAATATTAGCACAAAGCCAGAAATTTGGGGTAGGGGTAAGTCGATTAAATCGACCGCAGTACTTGACTGGTACTTTGTTTATCAACCCCAGAAGGATGAAAGGCAAAGTGGGCCTGGCAGTATTTGAACTCAGAACATTAAGAGCTGGAAGAAATACTGCAAGGCATTCTGTCTGACGCCTTACCAATTCTGCCAATCCACCTGCCCTCAATCTCTGTCAGTTTCAACAATGAGTGTTCCAATTGTTTGATCACTGGAACAGCCTACTCATTGAATTAACGTGTAAGCAGCTGAGTATTCTACAGACACGTGTACTCTTAATGTGATCCTCGGACAGAATCAGTGTGACAAGGCTGGACCTTTGAATAACAGGTATAATCAATTTGACGGGCTTCCGCACAGTTTCCGTCTACTCAAATTCACACACAAAGCTTGGGTCGCCACACAGTGGGATTGAACCCAGGACCTCCTGATTGTAAAGCAAACTTCTTAACCATTCGGTCATGCTGTGTCCATAATAATAATG
The DNA here is from genome assembly GCA_027124095.1 of Muusoctopus leioderma. Lineage (NCBI taxonomy): Eukaryota > Metazoa > Mollusca > Cephalopoda > Octopoda > Octopodidae > Muusoctopus > Muusoctopus leioderma. The sequence continues at coordinate 6,573 of JAOPJM010349329.1, read as the reverse complement.
ATAGTAATAACAATAGCATGTTTGCTATAACCTATTGTTTTAATTATTTATACTCTACTATGCTATTAAAGATGTTATAGGTAATTTTTCTAATCAACCCAGAAATCCTCAAATTGGTTTATTTATTCTTTAGAGTATCAGTAGCTTAATATCCCTTCCTACCCTCCCCCATTATCTCTAACACACATTCTTACAAAAATATTAACATGTACATACATGTTCTTGCATTTTTACAAAACATACATTTCTTCTCTCACAAGCAATCTGCTGGAGAGTTCTCCTTCCTCTACACCAACATCTGTGGACTTCAGTCAAGTCTTAATCCTACCAACCACTTCCTCCTAACATACAAACCACAAATCTCTCATCTTCTATTTGTCCAAGCTATCCAACTTCTTTCTGAAAGGTAGTGTCTGCATTTGCATAGAATCCACTTTCACTACTTCCAACATCTCAAATGTCATGGAAACAGTCATAACCAACTACCTCCTTCACCTTGAGTCTCTCTCCCTGCTTGGTTTCTGTAGAGCCAATTCTACTGGAGATTTGCTCTCCTACATCACACACCAGTGGTCCCACACTTTTGAGAACTTCAATGAAAGCAATAATATTGCACTTTGATCATGTCTGTCATGAGAACCTCCCAGGTCAGTTTTCCACTTATGGGTTACAACTGTCTTGCTCCTTTTGGTTCAGAAGTTTTCTCTCTGACCGCTCCATTCCAGAGTGCACTGATGAAAATCTCTTACTTACATTATATAAACTCTGTTTTATACTTTTCCTTCTGTACATTAATGACCTAGTTGCCATTACTTCTAACCATGCTGGACATACTCTACTTCTATGGATAGAGATATCAGATTTCTGTAACAGCTCCAAGACACAACTGCTACACATATGAAGGAAGCATTTATACTACACCCACATGACCAACACACAAAGTACCACAAATGCAATGCAGTCTCATATATATAACATTAACAAATCTGCATCCAAAAGCTAGTCTTTCTCTTGAGAGCCAGAAAATACTTCCGTCTGATTAGTTAGGCTGATTGACAAAAACTCATTCCCCAACATGCTGCAACCACTGGCTCACAGATGTGCGTCTTTTCACCATAATTACAATGGCTCTGCTACTTTGAACTAGCAAGAGGTGTGTATGCAATATATTGCACACACACACACACACACACACACATGCGCGTGCATATATATATCATCACCATCAAAAATCATAATAATTCTTTCTAATATTGGCACAAGGCCAGAAATGTTTAGGGGAGGGGTAAGTCGATTAAATCGACCCCAGTACTTGACTGGTACTTTGTTTATCGATCCAGTACTTGACTGGTACTTTGTTTATCGGCCCAGTACTTGACTGGTACTTTGTTTATCGACCCAGTACTTGACTGGTACTTTGTTCATCGACCCCAGTATTTGACTGGTACTTTGTTTATCGACCCCAGTTGGATGAAAGGCAAAACTGGCCTCGGCGGGGTTTGAACTCGTAGCGGGCCGGAAAGAATACTGTAAAGCATTCTGTCCGAAGTGCTAACAATTCAGCCAATCCACCACCCTCATCAAAATCATAATAATAATGACCAGCCAACTAGAGAGTCTCTCAAATCACGCCTTACCTTCTTAAAAAAGGAAGAACACATTAGATAGTGTGATCCTAGAAACACCTAAAAAAGATATGATGATCACAGCTAAACAACGACAATCTTTTATTTTATTATTGCCACAAGGGCGACGGATAAGAAACATTACAGGGACAGGTTACAAAATGTGTGGGGATTTACACAGAAATCACACAGTATACAAATACATATGCTGAAGTCCTAAGAGGTGGACCACCACCTAAGGCCAATCAAGAAACCCTGACTACCAAGGTTAAGTAACTTCTCCCAGCTGCATTCTTAACAGGAACATGCTGAGAGTAGGCCCATTCACTTGGGCCATGCTCGTCACTCTCACCTACCTTTCAGTAAATTTACTGGAAGGCAGTACCTCTCTCTCCACCCTCACCTTCCTCTCCAAATGGAACTTGAAAAAGTCGATGAGCGTTTGGCCGAAGTGGAAAGTGTCTGTCCTTAGTTCTTTCAGTCACATCCACCACACAACCTCTTTTGCCAAGCCACCAGACAGAAGAAAACTGCCTGCCCTTCTTAGCCAAAAGAAGGCAGTAGAGTGATCCTCATGATGGACTCAACTGATTCCATCCTAAACATGACAACAAAACTCCACAAGTCAGCAATGCCTGGACACTGAACAAATGCATGCAGAACAGTTTCATCACTCTGCACACATCTCAAACAGACCTAGCTGATGGTACTTCCGTGCCAGTGGAGTTTATCTCATACCAGCAATATTCTCTGGTACTAGTGCGAGACCAGGGATTTCTGGAACTTATCCATAGTCCCTGGGCCGAAAGTCCTTGGGAAACAGATCAGCTAGTTGATTCTCAGCAATACCCAGAGTTTCCCTGAGAACGTCATCACTCTTTCTTGCCATTAGTTCTTTATTGAATGCTAATGTGGAAGTTCCACTAACTGCACTGCCCAACTGGTAGAAGGCTGTGAGCGCCTGACAACATTCCACATGCCCAGTCTTGGTCTTCGCTTGACCCAAGACTGCAACTCTATAAAAGAGACCAAACGTGGGAAGATGTCCCTGAGAATCCCAGAATCTTTGTAGATGCCACAGCCTTGGTGCATGTCTGTGCATCATCAGCCATGGCATACTGAGCCCTCTGTGCAGAAGGTGTTCGCAGCAGGTTGACTGCCTGACCAGTGGAACACATCCATTCTAGAAGTGAACGAGCAGAGGCTCTAATCTGGTGGGGCAATATACAACAGAGTTGATGTACACATACGCCACTCCTGCCCGAACTTTCAGGGATAGCTTCCTCTCGGCTCATTTCTGGGTGAGACTGAATACCCTGCTCATAACTTTGTCCTAGTTCCTATCCACTTGAAGGTCGAGGCTTACTTAGTCCCCAAGCAACTTAACCAGTGAATTGGTTCAGTGCCTCGTGATGCTGACTGGCATGTGATTTGAAATGGTTTCAATAGGTGGCCATTTAGTCTGACCATCTAACAGATGCCACTGTACATTGTAGTGATTCAGCTGCCAAGTAGCGATGGTTGACCCTAAATATTCCCTAATGTTCCTATAGTATATACAGACCATCTCAATGTTTTTTGTTGTTGTTTTTTTTTCAAGAAACTAAGTAGATATAAGCTACATCTAATTGAGTTCTAATATTTATGCATCTAGAGAAAAAACTACTAATAGTTTTTGAAAATTATTTTTTGTTGTTGTTGTTGCTACTACAGGAGATATCCTTATAACATTTGTTGTATGGTGTTACATGTGTACACCACAGATTCTTATGTATGCTGATGGCTTCCGATTGGTGTCTGCCCTTCTATATAGGTGAGATATGCAACTATGAAACAGCTCACTTCTTGGATAGGAATGCCAGGAGTTTCTCAAAGCAAGATTTTTTTTAACTCAACACTTATCAGGTGGATTGAGCCATTGAAAGTAGTGGGGTTTTTTTTTGTTTGGAACATAATGTGAAATTAGTGGTAGAATATGAAACCTTAACTCTTTTAACACTGTATTTCGTGAAGTACACTGTTGATGTGTTTTAATTAATTCTGAAAATAATCAAGAATTTGGAGGTGCTTAGCAAAACAACTAATCTTTTCATTATTATTATGCTGGTGTTTAGAATATAACTTAACAAAAGGTTCTTACATAGAATTACGATAGAAGGTTTAAATTTAGATATAAACAGATGGTTTTATATTATAGAACCAGGGGTGGTTTCATTTGGGTTGGTATCAAAAGGGTTAAAGTGTCAAACAGCTGTGATTTTCCAGTACAGAACAAAATTATGATTGGGAAGCCCTTTAGACAAAGGCACTTTTAATGGTTGTAAAAATCATTATAAACTATTTTGAATATCTCTTGCTACTTTTTAGAGTTGTATTAAGTTGGCCATTAAATGGAAACCGATGATGTAAAAACTTGTTTTATGATAAGTAAATAGTAGTCATATGTTATTTCAACTGTTCAAACTTACCCTCCCCCCTCTCTGTTTCTATGTCTCTCTCTCTCTCTCTCTCTCTCTCTCTCTCTCTCTCTCTCTCAAATAAACTTACTTAATTGTCATGGTCAATAATAAAGTCTAAACTTAATATGATTGAGAGCAGAAACTGCAAACTACGGGTTCAGCCTCTTGAGATTAGCTTTCACCACATCTTCCCATGTCTCCCTTGGTCTTCCTCTTCCACATGATTCTTCCACTTGATTGCTTGGCACTTCTTTACTCACTGCCATCCTCCATACTCATATGTCTGTACCAGCTCAGTCTTCTCTCTAGGATACTACATCTGATTCCTCATATATCCAGTTTTTCTCTCAGCTTACTTGTGCTCTGTCATTTATCCACACTAATATTACACATTCAGCGAAGCTTGCTCAGTTCTTTCCAGCTTTCACACATCCTCTGTATTCAGTGCCCATGTTTCGCTACCATGAAACATTGCACTTTGTACACAATCATCATACAGTCTGCTCTTCACTCATTTGAAATGTTTGAAAATTGCTGGTGGTTTATTATTGCAGGAAGTTACTGCACAAATATTTTTAAAATTACTCTCTAAACTTAAAATTTAACTATAAATGTTTACTTCTTAATGTCTTACCACTATAAGACAAATTTCTACACTTCAAAAGTGTTAGATATGTAAGAATTGTTAATAAGAATGATTGTTAGATTCAACTCAACTTCAGAGACCAATATAGTGTGATGTGACAAAATTATGTTATTATCTATTTGATATTTGAAATATATTTTGCTAAAGTATGTTCTATAAACTCAATTCACTTAAATGCTTTCATCACGTTGTATCATCATCAACATTTTATGTCTGTTTTTCCATGCTTGCATAGACTGGATGAGTCTTCTCCAGCACAGTGTCCACTTGTTGTGGTCTCTTGTCATCTCATTTGTGAGGTTCAGCATCCTGAGATAAGCCTTCATTTCTTTCTCGGTCTTCCCCTTCCACTTAGATTGCTTATCACTTCTAACTTTCCTCTTCCATGTACATGATATGTTGTACCAGCACAGTCTTCTCTATTGCACTCTATAGCTGATTCCTCTTATGCCCATTTTTTTCTCTCAGCTCATCTGCACTCCGTTGTACTTGCACACTAACATTATACATCCAGTGGATCATGCTTGCCTCATTTCTTTCCAGCCTTTGCACATCCACATTCAATGACCATGTTTCACTAACATGAAAATATCACACTTCATACACATGCCTCATACAATCTGTCTTTCACTCAGTGAGAGAAGCCCTTTGTAGCCAACAGTGGTAATAGCTCCCTGAACTTTTGATACCTAGTCCTTACTTTAGTTACTATGCTTTCACAACACCCACATCCACTGCTGATTAGGTCACCTAGGTAACAGAAGCTGTTAACGACTTCTTGTGAACCTTCTGGGTAGTTAGTTGAAAGAATTCATTACACAGGTGCTCTTACTGCTAACTCCTGTGCATCTGCTACATAGGAAGTCCTTCTTCTTCGTTGGCCTGCCTGTAATGCTACTGCATCTTTTGTGCCCCCATAGTTTACATTAGTTACACAGTATAAAGTTCTCTAACTACTCCTTTTTTGCATAACTGGTATGGTCACTTCCCTGATGGCAGTAGAGTTCTGTATTCTCTCCTATTAACTAAAACTTTTGTCTTTGCTAGGTTTACTTAGAGGCCTCTTGATTCTTAGCCCTGCTTCAACGTTTGGAACTTTTCCTTTAATTCTCCAACTGATTCGGCTATGAGAACTATGTTGTCAGTATACAGGAATTTCCACATACAGCTAGTCTTGAACTTTACTGCTATAGCCTGGAGAACTATAATAAACAGGAGTGGGGAGAGAACCAAGCCCTGATAGACACCTACTTGCATGCTAAATTCCTCACTGAACTTGTTTCTAACTCTAACCCTGCTGACAGCACCTCAGTGCATAGCTTGCATGGCTCTTACTCTGCTCCTAGCTTTCTCAGCAACAACCAGACTACCAAGGGTGGTACCCTGTCAAAGTCCATCTCCAGGTCGACAAATGCTAGATATAGTGATTTACTCTTGACTAAGAACTTCTCCTGTAGCTGTCTCACATAAAAAGAGGGCATTGATTATACCCCAACCTGGTACAAATCCAAATGTATTTCATCTTAACTAATTATCTTCTTAGTTAGCTGTGCTATAAATCTTTCTGCTAATTTCATAACTCGGTCCGTCAATTCGATACCTCTGTAATTGCTCCTTTCTAAAGCATCTCCTTTGCCCTAGTAACTGCTCTCGGGGGTCCGAGAGGAAAAAGAATGCCGGAGACGGCGTGCACACGTGTAGTGTTGTGTGATGAAAAATATATATATATACATACACACACACACATATATATATATATACACGCATGATGGCTGTGTGGTTAAGGAGTTCGCTTCGCAACCGCATGGTTTCGGGTTCAGTCCCACTGCGTGGCACCTTGGGT
>JAOPJM010349017.1:0-11675 GCA_027124095.1 Muusoctopus leioderma | reverse complement strand
ATCACATACTATTTTTATAAATATGTAGGCGTGTGTGAATGAATGTATGTGCGTACGAACAACATTTTCAGTTTTAAATAATAATTAGATTTAATGAAATGTGTGATGTATTAAATGTATCAAAAATTAATTAACTATACTTAAATGAATTTCCGGGTGCGAACCACCAAACCTTTAATTAAGTAATTCCAGCCTAAATAAATGAAGTTTTGTATGAAATACATGGCATTCATTCTCGAAATATTTCGAAGTCAATTTGATTATAAGAAATCTGATAAGTAGATATTTACATTATTGCTAAACGTCTCGATTGATGGGATTAGATGTCTGCTTGGCAATACATTCCATCCTGATTGTTTTTGTAATTTTAGAGAAAGCAGTTCGAATTTTGTTTCTAATTGATAATCTTAACAAGCCATGTCATGGAGTAAAGTAAGGTGTCATTGCGTCACCTCGGTATTGGCTGAAGACATTTACTCATTGATGCTGCATTGTGACCATGATGAAAGAGCATCATTGTAGTTTCCCTAATCCGGCAAGTTGAAGGTGGGTTGCCTTTATCTTTGTGTTTCTTCGTTTAGCTGATATCAGCCGTGATTGTGACAAACAACTATAAACGTGTTCCAACTATGACCATCCAATTTCTTGTGTATAACATGGATACTACATGGTCCAATGTATCCGTCAGTTTTTCTGACGGCAAGGTGTCATTTCAGAAACATTTGGCGGCTATGTCTAGCATGTCGAAGTTACTTCATTAACTCGTAGAAGATTGGTGATATAACGTAGTGGACTATGTGTAGTAAGCTTCATGAAGACAGTACTTCCTCCACACCTTACACAGTTAATATTGAAAGAACTGGTTATGCAATTTCAGTATTAATTCAACAAAAAAAGCTAATAATATATATCAAGTATACATATGCTGGTGCTCAACTCCGATTTACCTGGTGATAGAAAAACCTATACTTACATATGTCAGTGGAAATAAGTTAAATTATCAAAGGTATCGCCTTAGAGGGAAGAATGACCGTGAGTTATGAAAAATTATCTGTGAAGTAAAATATTTCCTTTTTGATGTTTATACCAACCACATTTTTTCCATAGAGATACGGATATCAGCCGTTCAAATAATGTGTCATCACCTGTGAGAAACGTACGTAGCATTAACGCATCGTAGGTATTAGCTACACGGTAGAATCAACTATTTACTTACCTGTAATAATATTCTGTCATGATGTTACATTAACATTTCACCAAAAGAGAGTACCAATAATGTAAGCTATATACGAAATAAATGTATTCACCAGTTTAGCTCAGGTTTCAAGATATTATATTTGCAAATAATCTGATATGTAACACGCAAATAATCTGATATGTAACACGCAAATAATCAACGTTTAACATATAAATAAACAATATTCTAGCATCCCAAAAGACACACATTCTTAATAACCTACCAGACATAACTTCAGTTAGTTTATTTAGATATCATTCAGATTATTGTATTGGAATGTTCCAGGTTAGTTTTCGGAAAAGCCAGAGAAATAGGAATTGCTGCATTAGCACAATGAATTGAATTTTTAGGGGAAAGATCTGAAATCGAACACTGGAGTACAATAAACACATTGTCTGTACGCTGCAATGGTACAGTGGGCGCAGTGATGGTGGAGGCGACATGCAGTAGTAGGAACGCCACCGCTTTTGCCGTTATAGCAGCGCGCATAGAAAGTCGCCCATATCTCGAAAACAGCAAACTCGTGCATCCATTAATGTCAAATTGAACAGTAAACGGGAGAACTAGCTTATGAGGGAGTCAGTACGTGTTCAATCGACCCACTAGAAATAGCAAGCTAATATCCTTCAAAGCATAACCTACTGTCTTTGATAATGTGGTCCTGGTTGCTCTCTACCTATAGCAAACACGTGATGATCATTCTTGTAATACTTTCGATCCTACGTCTTCTGGAACAGGACGGATATCGGGGTTAAACAACTATAAGAACTATGGATATATAAAATATAAAATCGATCCCATCGTCATTTGAACCGAGAGACACAATATTCAAGTGAAGTTTATATGTATTTGTGCCAATCTACAAATTATTTGGTTCTAATAGAAAAACATGTAACTCGATTTGCATGACGGATCGTGTTTTGCGTTGTAAAATATATTATTCTCTCCTGGTATAAATTCCAAATGTACCTCGAGACATATTATATCATGATTTCTATATTATAAGAATACGAAATAAAATTTAATCAAAACCGGATAAATCACTGTCAAAATCTGCAAGACCTGACACTGTGCAATATTCCATCAATGAGAAAAAATACCATTTTATGCATATTCTCTGGCATAAAAAAAACAACAACTTGGTTTCTGCTTTTATTGTTGTTGTTGTTGTTTACCCTGAAGGTGGCGCTGATTGAGCAGACACGTATGATCAAAGCCGTTCCTATCGTTACCACTGAATCTATTTTGTATATAGTATATATTGGACTCAGGGGCGGCGAACTGGCAGAGGAGTCATTAGAACGAGGGTTAGAATACTTGCTGTATTCATTCCGGCTCTCTGCGCTCTGCGTTCAAATTCTACCGAGGCCAACACTTTGACTTTCATCCCTTCGGGGTCCATAAAACAGTACAAATGCAGTACTGGGGTCAATGCTTATCTGTCCCTCTCTCTCTCTCACTCTCTCTCTATATATATATATTCTCTGTATGTCTCCATCTCTTTCCATCTGGAAGAAATCGGCTGTGGTCAGACCTGGAGAGGAGATGAGCAGTGATATGTTTGAATAAATACCTAACGAGGTAAGGCCTCGGAATCGAAATAGGATGTATTGGACTAAATTATCTAATATCCCATATTTTCAAGACAATAGTACGTGTGATTTGAATGAGATATCGCTACTATTTCTAGCAGGTCGATTATATTAGGTACGACATTCAACACATACACACATCATTCAATACCTTCATTTATCTAAAAGAACAACACGCTCATTGAATTCTGATTTACTGAAGCACACCTGATATGTTCAAATCAACAGATTCCCAAGTTACAATTTGTAGCCTGGTAATTATGATATTTTGAGTCAAAGCAAATTAACGATGGCTAACTTGATCAATATAAAAATCGATTTCCATGTCTGGAAGCCAAAAAAGTGATATTAAATATACACCACAGGTGCAGTAGTATTCTAGAAATATTGGGATGTTCATCCAGCATAGAATGTTCTTTCATTACGTAATATATGTAATATGAGCATATATATTTTGTATTAATGTGGGAATTACACAATGGATATTCCATTATGACATGATAACAGATGATGTATATATACACTCATTTCAATACATAAAGAAGCAGTTACTTAAAGGGAGGCTATCATGTGAAATATAAACAGTTATATAATTGTTGACTATTATGTGAACTATACACCGGTATAGAATTGTAAACTAATATGGAAGGCATGGTTCATTCTCATTAATTAACATTACTGTCTATATAAAGTTAATTACCAAATGTATTCGTTTAATTAAATGCAATCAACTGACATTTTATCAAACTAATATTATCATAATTTATCACTGCGTCTCTACCTTTCCAACAATATACTGCTGATACAATAATGTCATTTATCATTTTATGAACCAACGAGGGAGACACCATGAGGTCAATCAACCTCCTACAATCCAAATGTGCTTTAAACCAAAACATGCAGTTTTATAAAAGACCCATTGCTTAATGATACAGTTGTAGATGCAGTAGCCTGAAATAAAGGACATACTTGACTTAGCTTGAATACTTTCAGTCATACGGCAGCTTCATTAGAGCTCACATAGCACTGACATTTACATTAATGTTTCAAACGAAATCCCTTTTTTTTTGTGTTTGTTCTACTCTAGAACTCTGTTGAAGTAGTTTGATTTTATTTTTCATGTTACTCTTTCCTGTTAAATTCTCTTTTGGTTTGTTTTTTTCGTTTGAAAATAATGTGGTGGTTGTGGATATTTATCCTATATAGGCTGCTGTTACGAACACTGAGGCAAGCATTTCTTCTTGCTAAATCTGGAAGCCAATTTCAACCTCAAATAATAATACAAACGGCTGTTTACCAAAAATATATAGGTAGTTACACATATTCTACTCAAAGTAATGAAGTGAACACATAATCGATCCGGAAGCCTTCTCTTAGTTAAACTAGAACTAAAAAGATTTTCAGGGAATCTGGTTAAGAACTACCTGTTCCCAGACCGCTGACATAGAATGCCCAGTTACCTTAACTTCTAATCATAATAATAATAATAATAATATCAATAATACTAATAATAATTTCTATATTATCCACAAGGGATCGGAGACAAAGGGGACATTAGAAGATCAGGATATACAAGCATGGTGAGGCGTTTACAATATCGAAACGTGTAAAAAGGAAAATAACAAAAACAAAACGTAACGAGATACATACCCAACAAAGTAAGTCCCCAATCGGAGGGGGAGGCAGCTACCAATGACTGAACAAGGAAACCTTACAAAACGAGGATCACCCTGAAAACCAAGGGCAAATGCCCTCCCCGGTTTTTTATTCCCTGGCCTACAGGCCCTTGCTCAGAGTAGGCCCGTTCACTCGGGACATGCTCGCTACTCTTATTCACCTTTCGAAATATTTACTGGGGGGCAGCACCTCCCTCTCCATCCTCACCTTCATTTCCAAGTGAAACTTGAAAAAGTGGATGAAGGCTTGGCCGAAGGGTAAAGTATCTATCTTCAGTGTTTTCATTCTCCTCAACCATACAGCCTCTTTCCCGATAGCCACCAGATAGAGGGAACCTCTCTGTCATTCCCGGTAAAAGGAGGGTGGTGGAGTGATCTTCACGATGGACTCGGCCGATAGACGGATCCGTCCCACACGGGATAACAGCTGTTCGACAATCTCCACAGATCAGCAATGTTCAGGCACTGAACAAGTGCGTACAGGACGGTTTCGTTGCTCTTTGTGTATCTCGGACAGGCCTGGCTGACGGCATTTTCCGTGCCTGTAGAGCTTTTCTCGAACCAGTAATGCCCCTCGGTAGCAATGCCAGGCCAGGGATTTCTGGAAATTATCCACGGAACCTGGACTGAAAGTTCTCCGGAACTGACCAGCCAGTTGATTCTCGTCGATGCCCAGATTTTCCCCGAGAACGTCGCTCTTCCCCACCACTAATCTATAATAATAATAATAATAACAATAATAATAATGATTCCTTATATTGGCCACAAGGAATAATAATAATAATAGTTTCTAATATAGACACCAGGCCAACAATCCCAGTACTTGACAGATACTTTATTTTATCGTCTCCGGAAGGATGAAAGGCAAAGTTGTACGTGGCCGGATTTGAACTCAGAGTGCAGTGAGCCAGAACGAATAGAGGAAGTCATTCTGTCCGACGTAGTAATGCCTGTGTGTGTATTAATGGGCGTGTGTTGCCCAATGTGTGTAAATGTATGGCTATACATATATAAATGCACCAAAACAATAATGCACAAGCATTATTGCTGTAGGTGTTCTAACACCACCACCACTACTACTCTCCTGGTCACCTTCCTCTTCCCAGCACCGACTGCCGCCTTATAAATATTTGTTCCACTATACTGCTTGAAATATTTCTTTTAATTATCGATGCTACACTCCATGTTGTGAGTTCAAATCCTGCCATGGTTTCGTTTGCCTTTCATGCTTCCGGGATCCATAACATAAGTATCAGCCACGTATTGGATGTGATATCATCGACTGAGTCCCAACAGCAAATATCTGGCCTTCTGCCAATGTAAGAAGTCATTATGAAATACACATTCACACAAAGTCACACACACATATACACACCCCCCCACACACACGCACATACACACACTCACACACTTACTCTCCATCCGTTTGATCATCCAGCAAACATGCAGTAGTCACACCCACACATATCCTATTAACAACTTCGTATTATACCTTCCAGGAGGACGTAGCAATTAACGCTGATATGTATTATGATGTCCCATAGTAAATCAAATATGTTATGATGTTCTACATAAACATATCATTATTAATCATTTCTAATAAGTAGGTTATGTCTCAATCCTATCAATGCAATACATGTGAAGAATCTGTAGCCCACAAGTAAAGTGAAAGAAAAGCAAATGATGAACGAGAACACGAAGGAAAGATGTTATTACTTTATATGGGTATTATTTCGAAAAGCTAAGTGAAAAATGTTTATCAGCAGATGAACAAACAGAAAAGGAAACATCTTCATATAAACCTCAGAGTGAAACTGTTGATCATGAACCGTCCTCGCACGTGAAAGTGAACAGAATGCCACTAATTTAAAACCAACTCTGAAAAAGAACACCATAAATATACACGGAAAGCATTGCAACTTTAATACGAAGAAGTGCAAACACATTGAAAAATATGTGCAGAAACATTTTCAAGCGATTCTAAGTATCACTATTTTGTATTTGGTATCTTAAAACATATGAATCATAACGATGAAACGACAGAAATCGATCGGCTAATGTGCAATGTCAAAAAAAACAAGCCATATTTTGTTTACCATATCGAAGGTAATGCACCAGCTTTGACATCAGAAAATTGATGGTCTACCAGAGAAAAATGAAGAAAATTATGTGACAGAATGCATAGGTCTGTACGTAGTAACCAGCATAAATAGAATTATGTATAATCGAGAGGGTTCATAAAAACAGATGAATAGAACATTTTCTATATAAACAAATTGTAGCTAGGGAGAATAGCTGGGCTAATATTTTACACTGTCTAATAAACATTATTTCATTTTCAGTTGAAAGATGGTACCTCTCACATAATTAACGATGTTCACAATGATAACTGGTTTGGGCTGGTTGAACGTTTGTCTCATTGGGACCCTGTAGTTAAAATCCATAGCGGGAAAGTCAAAGAAAGCCAGGAAAAAAAGGGGAACAGTTGCAAGCACAATATTTGTCAGACTAATTGCAAAATGAATGTATTTCTCTTTGCTCCGAACTTAGGATCAAATACAACATTCTATCCATTAATATTTTATGCATTACCTGATTCCGCGCATGTCAAAAAGGACAACATTTATCACACGTTAACTTCAATAAAGGACATATCGAGCAGCAATGATGATACTCTTTTGGAAGATTGTGGAAGAAAGAATATGACAACGGTGCCAATATGGCCGTCAGATACAAGGGAGCATAAAGGACATTACTTAATGAAAATCTCCTCACTAGTTTCTCACCATGTGGATCCCGTACATTACATTTGTGTGACACAGATTCAGCAATGCTGTACTGGAGTTAGCTTGTTTGGAACGCTTGAGAGTGTCGATAATATATGTTCCAATAGTGAAACATATGGCAGATTTTTCAGATAAAAACAGCCTGTAAGTCATTGCATCTTATGTCAACTACCCAGTGGTCAGTCAGAGTTGATTATGCAAAATCATTTCTATGAAATAGTAATGGTATCAAATTGAATTTGGTGAATGTTCTGAAACTTAATCTGACGCCAAAGATTAGACGTGAAGAAACAGGAACTATTAAATACATGTTCCTTTTCAGATGCATACTCATATCATCTATTTGGTTTAGCATTTTTGTTTCCATTAACATATAAAACATGGTAATACACGGAAGAGGTGCCATTGTTGGTATTGAAATGGACAACATTGAAATACGTATCCAAAATCTGCTTGAGAGAATTGAAATTAACCTACGAACAGATGACAGATATCGAAACAAATTATTTTCTGAGAACCAGCCAAGTGATGGAATCAAGACGATGATCATGACACATATGCAGAACGTTTTGTTAATATCATTGTCGATTCTGTCATTGGTCGTGTTCCATGAATATTTGATGCTGCAAAGAGGATTGCTGGTACGTTCTTTCTCCGGCATTACCTGTCTAATTAGAAACTCTTTTGACTACAAAGAGCGTATCATTTGCAAAATTATACAATGCTTGCACAACATTGCAAAAAACTTTCAAGTGAATTATTTGACAGGAAACCACAGATTGACCGTGGAACATTTGGAAGACAACTACTTAAAACCTTGGAAATATTCATCAAAATATACAACTACAAGCTGGAAAACATCTTTCGAAATCTTAGTGCATCATTTCGGATTTATCACACGATGCTTGCAACGACGGCCTCATCAGATGTATAATTCTGTAAAATAAACTGATAAAGAACCATTTCTGAACAAACATGTTAATAATGTCGTCTGGTGGTCTTAAATCGAAACAGCATCAACTGGTAACAGAATCGAAATATTTATTTCAGACATAACATATAAAACATTTACGCACATGAAGACACACAAAGTAGTTTTGAAAAGGTAAATACCCAGATAGTTATTGAATGAGGTGTGGTATGAAATAAATATTTAAAATTGTATAGATTTACGGGTTTAATGATTAGTCAATGGAAGCCTTAGAGCAAACTTTCCCTAAGTATAAATCTGATAACTCTGGATGAAATGCTGTATTGTTGAAATAGCCAGGCCCAAATATACGTTTACAGTATACATGAGTACACAGACGAAATACATTGAGGAAATAATATTGAAATGGGATCTTTATGGAAGTAATAATACGGATGATAATACGTTCGTATAAACAGGCATATGTAGGAATTCATATTATTTACTTAAAACATAAATCTTTGAAACATTTGGATGGTAGTTGCCAATAAATATCATTGCCACACATTTGGAGTAATAATTTTTATACTACAGGCTTATCTAAATACATTAAAGATACACAGGAATATCAATATATATATATATATATATATATAAGTGTGTGTGTATGTGTGTGTGTGCCTGAGAGACAGTGAGAGAGAGTTTGTGTCTGCGTTTGAACATGTTTTTATTGTTTCAGGGATAGGGAGGAAAAATACGCAATCACTGAAATTTCAGAAATCAATCACAGAGATACATTCATGTGTTGAAGGGCATTATTGATATATTGGGTGTTAAACGGTCGGTTTGCAAGGAATCATAGAAAGAAATGGCGAACGTCAGAATTAAATTATCACAAAAGGATTCTTTTAAATGGGTATGGCCACTGAAAATGGATTATCAGAAAATAACAGATGCGTGTCTGTAAATTGAAGATTTATTGTCCATTACGATTATATGCATGAATTAATATATCATTGCGTTCATTGTTTTAATATGGTACTGAACTATTAATGTCCATATGTTCTCAAACACACTCAAACAGACATACATTCAAACACACACTCACACACACCCATAAACACAGATTCACAGACACACACACACGCACAGACACACTGGGTGTCATTTGCTTCAATCTAACAAGGCACATGAATAAATTATATAAATACCTACACAAACGGACAGACGGCCAAAATAAAACCTCTCCTATGACTATTGCAAGTGTATTTAAATATGTGGTTTTCGTACACACACATTAATATGCTATGAAAACGATCTACATATTTATGTTAATATCATTATGTGTTCGAAAATAACATCTATATGTATGTACATAAATATATTTCGGTTCAGATAATGAGAATTCATAGAGGCATAGATTTTTGAATAGATTACCACATCCATAGATCTTCAACGTAAATAACCCGATAGATATTGAAATATAATAAATACGCTATGTTTTGTGTTCTGATACTGTAGCTTCAAATTCAGATATCATCTCTCTCATTACTTTCTGGTCTGCTGGGTTTTATATTTCTCTGCAATATTTGAAATAATTTTAAATATTGACAATTGTGTCAGCCTGACTGGATATAAGTCATAACATTAATGTTATCTTATTTTTCATTTCGTTTTTGCTAAAAGACATACATTACAATATTGTATCACATATGCTAAAACATTTTGTTCATTATTTTCTTCAATCCATCATTGTTAACTGAATCTCTGACTTTATTCTTCTCTTTCCTTTTCTCTTAGCATAGATATATCGTTAATTCTTACTGAGCTACGACGTAGGGCTGTACGTATGACCGTCTCCAACATTCCTAGACTGATCAGATCGATGCGGTTCATTTACCACTTGAGCGTCTGTAAATCGACGTCTGCAGAACATGCATTGGCAAAGAGAGAATTCGAGGGCGTTCACATTCGGTGTAAAAAAGATATGTGCACAGTTCCTAGTTGGAGGTCTGCGTGGTAAGGCACCGTATATATAATGAGAAGAGGTGGGTGTTGTGGCATTTGATGAAGGTCGTTTGCAGATAGTTAATTCAGAGCTGCAGAAAGAGACCGTAATAATAGTGATAGAATAGATAAAGAGAGGTGACACCACGTCTGTCGGTTAGAGGTTGTAGTGAGTTCATCATTCCGAATCAGGCGGAATTGCTCTTTTTTGGATGTTGTCTGTGATGTTTGTGCACGAAGCAGTACCTTCCGCCCAGATGTGGTAGCAATATTCCATTATTCCATTGCGGTTTACCTGAATGTTATTGACAGTCATAAACTGATCAACAGTAGTGAAATGTCTAGCCCTGTAGAGAAAAAATTATAACTGTGATGCGGTTTTGCTATTTAATACATGCGTGATCACTAGAATAGATCTGCAAATGTGATGCTTATAATTTTTAGCGACGTTGATGCTATTGTTTGCATATTGTTCAAGTTTTAAGAAGGTGAGGTACAAAATTGTTTCCTGTCTGCGGATAAACCATGAACCGTGATATTTCCAATGTTTCACCCCTTTCCTACTGGAGGCAAAAAGATGTGATGGACGCTGCTCATTTTACTGTGAAAAAGACGAGAAAAAGTAAATCAAGATCTCCTTTTAAAATCATAGGTATATAACTTTTTGTACACCTTTTATGTGCCTCTTACTGTATTTATCTAGATAAATATTGAGATTGTGAGAAGAAAAAATATAAGAAAATATAACAGACTGAAAGAGAGAGAGGAAGACAGAGAAAGGGAGATCTTTATAATATATAAATAGTTATCTTGTGTTAGATAGAATTTGATTCATAAATTTCCTTCCACCTCGATGTGTATCACTGTTCGGAAGGATCTGTTAGTGTATTTTGGCATTGAATTTCCAAGTTTATGATATTAACAAAGAAATATTCGTAAATATATTAGAAATATTTTTGCAGAATTTGAAACAACTTATTACCTGTCATTGACTTTAGTTATTGAGGATGAAACTCTACTTCAATTACTGATAAATACTATAATTCTACTAGTGCTCTTTAATCTCTTTTCTTTTCTCTATAACGAAATAAGACGCGTTTGATATAGTTGGAATCTTGCTGACTACCATCTATTTTAGTGCAAATGCAATTGAGTGTTAACATATAGTTGTTTCTTTATAGAATTCTCTACAGACACTGACGTATATTACGCGTGGCATTTTCTATATGCAAGCTGAAATAATGGCCACAGTTCTTTAGATGCCGCGTAATTCATTACATTCATATGATTTGACACACACATAGAGGCACACGCACATACACCATACCTACACATACATCGGCAAATACACACACACACACACACACACATATATATGTATATATTTACAAATGTATGTATGCATATATATGTATATTTTTATATATATATATATGTGTAAACATATACATGTATGTGTGTATATAT
>JAOPJM010348916.1:0-11675 GCA_027124095.1 Muusoctopus leioderma | reverse complement strand
ACTACCACTACTGCTACTACTACTACTACTACTTCAACAACAACGACAACCACTACTACTACTACTACTATAACCACCACCACTACTACTACTACTACTACTACTACTACTACTACTACTACTACTACTACTACTACTACTACTATAACTACTACTACTACTACTTATTGTTATTATTATCATTACCATTATTAACATTGTTTTCGTAGTTTTATTATTACATGATTTCACTGCAAAGTGGAATGCTGCTTTGTGTCTGCTTTGACTATGTACAGTTTATTATTTTGTCTTTTGTGTCTTTTAATTGTATTAGAGTATGCTGCATAATATATGTGCAATGCCTAGTGGCACTATTTTCACTATGTTCTGTATGTGTGTTAGTTTGGTGAATCGATATTTGTATGTCTCTCAATTCCTGCATTTTTTGAGATCTTTGTGTCTAGATCTTTATATTTGGATATTGTCTTCATCTACTTCAGATATGTACTACCGTCGGTTAGAATTATTACGAGACATTCTGTTTCTGGTGTGTGGGAGATTTGGTATTATCTACCTTTCTGTGAAATTTGGCACGTCCTTGAATGAGGCCATTTTGTCACTGACATTTGTTGTGCATGCTTGTAAAACCTCTTTTCTACAGGTATCCGATAACACTAGCATAATTGGCAGTATATAATTCCAACTTCCTTATGTACGTTTATATATTATTTTTGACTAATATTGAGGATCTATACATATTTTTAATTGATTCTTCAGAGCTTACATAACATGCAGTTACGTTTTAAATTGTGCTTCATTATATTATTTTGGTACTTCTTGTTTGGAACGCTGCGATCTTGTGCGGTAATAAAAGATCTCCGTGCTCTCGGCGTTGAGCGTTTTCTTCTATTCACTCCGCTTTATCTAGTCTTGTCAGGTGTTGACCAGGAAGAATCTTCACTTGACAATGTCTTAACATGGCATTTTGTAATTCCATTTTTAGCTGTTTTCTGTTATTGTTTTTTCTATCTCTCACACAATAATTTATTAACTCATCCTAGTTTTTACTCTTTTTAATGTATATTGGCTTTCATGAAAATTAAAATAAAAAAATTGTTTTTACTATCTTTTTTTTTATACTTTGCACGAATTTTTCTTTTTGTTGTCTCATAGTAGATATTTTATAAACGTTTGTGTTTGCAGAAAATACTTGCTTTCCGTTTTTGTGGTAAATATAATCTTTCTAGCTCGGCGTGTAGACGTTGCCATTATTTTATCAATGCTGTCACTACTTTGTTTTCTGATATAGTCATGCTATTTCACTTAGATTCCAGCTGAATCTACTATACCTGCAACATATTACAGCAAGAGTATTAACTTTTACTTTATTTTCAAGATTTAGTTCAGTTTTAAGAATTAATCTCATTCGTTATTAATACCTTCCTCCTACCAATTTCTATTATGTTGTGTATTGTACTGTATCTAGTTCAATGATTCTTAAGTATTTGTATGTTTATTCTTAGCTCAGTTCTCTTATCTATATTTTTGATTCATGTATCTAACTTTATATTAATCTTTTATAGTAGATTTCTTCACCTCGAGGCAACCTAAACTCATGTTACTAAATTGAATTGTATGCCAATTCCACCATTGAATCTGTGTACCGTATGTATCAGATTTCCAATGATATCTCAACTATAGACTACAGCTTGATGTTCTCATAACACAAGTGATGTCACCTTCTAGTACTTGTATCTACATCCATTCTGGTTTAACATGTTGATTATAAGTGTCGGCGCTACATAGAAACGAAATGGACAGAGGGTGTCCTCTAGGAATATCCCTTTTCTGGTAAAGTTTGTGTTAGTTTTTAAAATTCCTCCATTTACTTGTATTTGTGTATTTGCCTTCTAGACGTACCTGCTTCTTATTGGTGCTACTTTTACTTAATATGTTAAAATCTCTAGAATCCACTGAATGAAGAACACTGTCCAACGATTGCTAATAATGAATTCACACCATGCTCAGATCCATTAGATTTTTCTTCTAGAGGAATCAATTATGGCTTTGATGATCCATAATCCATAGGAGCTGTTGCAGGATCTTTTGTATTCTTCTGGGCGTACGTTGGTTTTATTTTGTGGTCATTTATATTTATGCAAAATCGCTTTGAGTTGCAGACAGTTTACTTTGATACGAAAAGCGTCTCTACATTTCATATGGATTAATTCTTTGTTATTTTGTGAGAATCCCTTGTCTTAGGCACTCATTGATTTCAAATACTTCGTTATTTTGTTTGTCATTTGTCTCGGTTTCATTTTCTTCTTGATTTGTGTAACTAATTAACGTTTGAAGGATATTTTTTCTTATTTTCAATAGTTTTCAATATGTTGTGTTTTCACGTTGTTTGTGTGTGTTTAGATGTACCCAATCAAGACATTTTGAGGTGCAAGACTACTGCAGTTGATGAATAGATTAATTGAGTTTGGTTTCTGATATTGATATTCACGTCTGTTTCCCATATGTTTATGGTGGGTCAGTGTGATTTACATATTGATGTTTCTAAATTTTAATTTTGGAAAGATCTATCAATTATAATGTTTTCAAAATGTCCAATTAATACATCTTTTACCTTTCGATCTTTCTCATATTCATTGCTATTCAAATCACATTCTATTTGGTATACATCGCTTCGAATTCGGTTGCTCGATATTCTATTGTTATGCTGGGATATTATTGTGATATGTTTCATTAATTTTGGTTTATTTTCCTATCATTAGGTGTATTTTGAATCCAATTGCTACTAATTCTCGCAGCTTTTCTCCACTTGATGAAATGTTTATTAAGAAAGAGAGAAAACAGCTCTTGATAATGGTATTATTAGCTCTCAGAATCTTCATAACGAGCACAAGTGGTTGTAGCAAGAAACAGTGGCAAATTGGACCATGTTATTGACTACTCACAAACGAGTTAAATGGTCTTTCAGGAAACCTTAAGTTAGTCGCAGTGCAAAGTAAGGACCTAATCGCATGAAGCTATTCTCGTGAAACGTCACTCTATCGTTTTTGTTTCTGGCAGCATTCTTGAACTGCTTCTACAGCTTTCTGGACTGTTCACATCTTTCTGGACTGTTCACATCTTTCTGGACTGTTCACATCTTTTTTGAGCACGACATTTCAGCATGTCACTGTGGAAATCATCGACGAAATGTTCATCAGCGAACTCAGTGCTTACTCGAACCGGTTTATCGAAATGTTCATCAGCGAACTCAGTGCTTACTCGAACCGGTTTATCGATATGTCAAAATCGTGGCTGTCACCAATGGAACTCTCTTCAGTGAAACCAGAGTTAGATCGGTTTCTCATGGAGCCCAGCTGGCGCTATATCATTAGTTGAGGCAGAGTCAATTCGACCCTCTTGGTATTTGATTCGAGCTAATACGTAACGTCAATTAGTTTAATATGATCGACATTAGGTTCATATTTATTGTTTGGATTACTATCTGTCCAAGACGCCTCCAGGTTCAGTGAGCTATCCAGGTAAAAACAACACAACTGACGCTAAAATGTAAATAGCCTTTCACAAGGCGTCAGGTTGACCGCAGTGCAAAGGAGGGATCAAGTCGCATTGAGTGTTTGCCCTAAAACGTCATTTTATCGTTTATTCTAGCAGCTTTCCTGAACGAAGAGCAAATGTTATTGTGCTCCAAAGAGTTCCATTTAGATGTTCTACTCGACTGCATCCAGAAGGATGGTATGCTGTTGTTTTACTTTTGACAATGCTATTGGTCTCCAGAAATGTACAAACATTTAAAGATATAAATTGGGATCCTGTGTTTGAGTGCATTGAAACTCGAACACCAAGCACGAAGAATATATTTTGAAGAATTACTGTAGGAGCTGTCATAACTGAACACGCAAATGCAAAGCGAAACTTTGAGTATTTATCGATAATCACAAAAATGTAGCGGTAAGAGTTAGACGACGGTAGAAGACCTTTGAAATTGATGCTGAATTCATTAAATTGTTGTGTATACGTGATACATTTGGGATGAGGAGAATGTTAGGCACATAGTTTCAATTCAGAGCACTGGATGGATTCGTCACAATTTTTTTAACATCTTCCAAAGGAAATTGCATGTTATTAGATATGTCATAGGGATATAATCAAGTCACTTCAGAATGGCATACAAGCTTATGTTGATTTGATTCCCGGAGGAGATGTTATTGAAGGGCATCTGTCGGATGTCATAATTGTAGAGCAATAATTTGATGCACCAACGAAAGTTCTTATTCTTTGTTTTCCTCTACCTTTGTAAATATAAATGAGATCCCTTGTTGATCAGTGTGTAATGTAAAATAGCATCGAATTAAAATTTATCCATTTCCTAACACTTTCTATGATAGCCATATTTCCTTTTCAATTCACGAGATATTTTGGTTAGTGCAACAAACAATTCTGGAGAAGAAATGGACAGGTTTATTACTGTGAAAGCACTCCTGAAATTGTAATTCCAGAAGCATCAGTCTGAGGAACTTCAGGTAAGATATGTGAGAGAGAGGCATTAACTACTGAATTCTTAAGCAGATAAATAACATCTCGGTGTATTTTTGCGATGAAAATGTAGGATTTAATAGGGGTTGAATTAGTTGTGAGAAAGGAGACACCTATTTTGAGTAGTAGCTAAACAAACATAGTAATCCTTCTAGTTGCGTTGCTAGGCGTCAGATAATCAACGAGGGTTTCCAATCTTTCCGGATCTGGTTGCAGAGAATTACATTCTGTTGTGATACTAAGTAACAAATGGATATTTGACGAAGAAGTCATTTGTCATTGTTCAATGTAAGGTTGAGTCTCTTAGTAACTGAAATAAATTGAACGAAGTTCCCATCGTGCTTCTCAACAGTTTTGCCAACGACAATAATATCGTTAAAATATGCGAAAACTCCTTTAAAATCATTGGTAATTATACCATCCATCACTCCTTCGAAAGCTCTAATGTCATTAGCCACACGAACAGATAATCTTGTAAACTGGAATAAGCGTCCATCAGCTTTAAATGCAATGCATCTCTTATAGTCAGTGTGGTGAAGAATCTGATGGTATGCTGCTTTCATATCCAGTTTGCTGTAAAATGTATTATAGGCACAAGTTTATTGTAGCATACAAGTTAGTTTTTAATCAGTTTGATCTTGGGGAAAGGGGCTCCGAAAACGGTGAGATCGATGCCATTAACGTTCCAGATAAGCAGTTGTAAGTAGATGACTGCACGAAAAATGTATGCAGGCAGTGAATTCCATAGGGCTGCGTACTATCCCTAAGAGACACCCAGTCCTTTCTACCTAACCCTAGGAAGAAAGGACTAGGCGTAGTGGTTAGTGCGGTACCTGTAGGGCTAGACACAAGTGGGTGATAGGGGGGGGGGAGTCGAGAGTGCCTGAGCAGGTGGCCCGAGACCAGCCAGCCCAGAGAAGAGGCAATTGGAGAAGTGGTAGAAAAGGGGAAGAGAGGGAGGAACGACCGTGAGCCAGAAATTGGAGTGTGTTTGTGAGTGACTTCATGCTAATCAGTCGAATGGCCTTTCTCTGGATGCAGTTTTTCACTGGACGCAGTCTTGGATGTTTGTGTGTGTAATAGCAGCACCGCCCCAGATGTAGGAGCAGTACACTACTGGGGATTTCACTTGAGGGCTATTAGTTGATGGGTGCTGAAGTATTTTCTGCCCCTGAAAAGAAAGGCTAGTCTTTGAGATGCAGTCTTCGCTATGTTAAGGATGTGCGTACTTATTAGAGATCCTCAGTCATAGTGAGGCCTGGTATTTGAAACGATCGCAAGGGCTCTAGTTGTGTGCAGTTCATGTTTAAGTATGATGATGAGGGATGATGTTTTCTTGATATGTGAAATGATTTATGGATTTTACTGTTGCGATAAACATGATCGTCATGGCCCCATTGGAAGATGTTTCCTAGGTCTCTGCTCATGGAGTTAGTGCATATTTGGCGTGAGATATCCGCCTGGGTGGGGACCATTAAAGAGGGATAAATACTTGTGTCATCTGTGTAGGAGTCGGCGTTTTTGGAGGTGACCACCAGTAGGTTGTTGGTGTATAAGAAGAAGAGCGTGGTGAACAAAACTGAAGCATGGGGTACACCAGAATTGATAGAGTGTATGACAGAGAGATCTCATCAATGCACGCCGTAATTGTTCACTATGACAGGAAGCCACCGATTTAAGAGATGAGATACGGTTGGATCCCACAGGTAGACGGTTTTGACAGGAATTTCTCGTGACAGCCACGGTTGAAACCTTTGCTGAAGTCGAGGATAAAAATACTGTTTTCGCCAAATTTTTCAATGGTGAAAGCCCACTTAAGAGTGACATATAAGAGTAGGTCTCCAGTAGATCTAGCTTTGCCGAAGCCATATTAGTGGTCATTAAGGAGGGAGAGAGATTTAAGGTTTTGGAAAAGATTGTTCTTAATGGGTGCCTACACCATCTTTGAGATATTGGAAGTGAATGCAATAGGACGGTAGTTGGAAGAGTTAGAGGAGTTACCCTTCTTAGGAATGGGACACCCTGTAGCGCATTTCTAAAGATCGTGATATATATGAGTAGTGATTGAAGAGTTTGGTGAATATGATGATAGCTCTTCAACCCGTTGCTCGTGAGTAATGGAAGGAACATTGTCAGGATTTGTAGCGTTGCTGGTTTGAAGCAACCAGATATACATTCGCACTTGTCGTGTATGTCTGCATGGGAGGAGCTTGGCTTAGTAGATGGGGATAGTTTTGGAGGATATTTATCTAGTGTGCAGTGTGGGGTTAGATGCAAAGCAGGCAGCGGATGGGTAGGCTTTCTCCGTGGGATTACGGCTTACAGAATCATGATAGTTAAATAGTGGAGGAATAGTGGAGGAATAGTGGAGGTAAGGAACCAAAAGGACCAGCTGTAGTTTTGGAGGCGGGAGAGCTTGAGGGTTGTGAGATGCATGGGGGTATCCTTTGTAATTCGAATGTTTGTCTTGCAAGAGTTGCAGTGCTGAGTAAGAGCCATCTTGTTTGAAGGAACGGGTGATTTTTTCCATGCATTGATGGCCATGTGTTTTGCCTAAATTGCTGCAGCGCATCTTTGAGCGAACCATTTAGGGAACTTCGGGTTATGAGGTTTTAAGTGTGGGATGTAGAGGGTTATGCCTAAGAGGATCCTTTCAACCACCTGCCTAGATGTTTCTTATGGATCAGTGGGGAAGCTTCGACCAGTCAGCTGACCTGAAGTGCCGTAGCGTCCAGGATGGGGGGGGGAGGTGTATGCTATGTGGATGTGTGGTGGATAATCGACTTAAAGCAGTGGTCGGACAGCATGTTAGGAACATAGGCAGTTATAATCCGGTAGAGGTTGTAGTTGTTTGGCTATAGATCAGCCCTGATCGAACGAACCTATGGTTAAATTCATTCCAG
Organism: Muusoctopus leioderma; assembly: GCA_027124095.1. NCBI lineage: Eukaryota > Metazoa > Mollusca > Cephalopoda > Octopoda > Octopodidae > Muusoctopus > Muusoctopus leioderma. The sequence continues at coordinate 4,239 of JAOPJM010348916.1, read as the reverse complement.
TCGTGACCATCCCATATTTTCCCTATGTGCAAGGAACCCATACATTATCCAACATGTCCTTTTCTAAAACAGTAGGATGTGATTTGAGGGAGATTTGGCTGTTGTTGTATCATGTCAAGCGACCACTTAGAGGATCCTTATTGGCTCGTCTGGTGAGGTCGTGTTTAACGGCAAGAAAGAGATCAAGGTTGTTTGGAGTGTCTATGTGTCAATCAGGTAAGGTGTAGGAGATAAAACAAGTTGATGCAGACAGTTGAGGATTGCAAAAGATTCGGTTTCTGCACTTGCCGTTTCAGTATAGGATGAATGTGAGAGCCAAGAAGAGTTGTAAACATTGAACCCACTGAGGTTGATAACTTCGGAGAGAGGTGAAGTGAAAAAATGACCTTGATGTAGAAGAGACGAAGAATTCTTGGTAGTTCGAGGAGTTCGGTGAGCGAGGGAGGAAGCACATGTATTTGGAGGGGGGGGGGAGAATTCGAGCCAGATTATCTGGAAGTTTTTGTTGCTTATGCCCGGATGAGAGAGGTGACAGTGGAGATGAAATACTAATACGGGTTGCAAGAGTTGTGTTTCGGAGACGAATAGAATGTGCGGTTTGCGTGTCAGTAAGAGTTAATGTGTGGGTTCTAGGTTGGATCTTCGATATTAGAAAGTGGGTATGGATCTAGAAAACAGTAGCGATTTATCGTTTGTGTGTAGTCGATAACAAGGCGTTGTTGACTACCGTTTCTTGCTACCACTTTTGCTCGCCATGAGGAGACTGAGAGATATATAATAATATCATGAAGAAGCCGTTTGATTTCTTTTTTAATAAACATTTCCTCAAGCGGAGAAAAGCGGCGAGATTTAGTAACAATTCATTGTATAGGTTAGAAAAATGCGAGGAGGGTTCACCAACATAGGAACAAGTTGAGCAGCTGAAAAAGTTTAAAAGATCCTCCGAATTTATATATAACAGCAGTTATGTCGTTTAAGAAAATCATATCCCACAATGATCGAGGAACACAAGTTAGGCAAAACTCTTTCAGCTTCCCTAATCTTTTCCAACAGTGGTTCTACTCTATTACTTACATGTCATGCTACACTAATTTCTTCATTTTTGACACATTCTTCCGAGTTAATAAAACTTTACTTTCATTATAAGCCGAATATAAATCCAGCTAACATTTCTTTTAGGGTATTATGCTCCACAAATTGTCATTTATTTTTCAAATATTTCTATCTAAATGGATATTATTCTTTTAATTCCATTTTAAAATTTCTTCATGTGTTAAAAGCTAGAGATTATTTTTATGACTTAGCTTAAATTTAAGCATTTCATTTAAACTTCTGAAGTGTTTTTGTTTTGTCTATAAAGTTCCTTCATGTTAGTTTCTCTATTCTTATCTAGCTCTGTTATACCTAAGTATTTATAACTTTCTTTATCTCAATGTTTGATGACTTTCGTATCTGCTAATTGTATCACATTACATTCTAATATTTTAATATCAAATTTCATTTCCTAATTCTTCTAAATCCTTGGACTACTTACACTAAAGGTGATTTACTTTTTATCGTCTAGCTTTAATAATATATTCACTTCCTCTTTTACGGCTTTACGCAGTGTTAAATGTATTATGCGCATCACACAACCCACAGGGGACAAATTATAATCTCGAAAAATTCCTCTATTGATTTTAATACTGCCTACAACTTCTCAAGAACAGCTCCATTATATATACCATTTACTCATAATCCTTACAACTAAATTTTTTATATTATCTGGTCCCTTGCCCAAGGGATTTCTGCCAACCTAGTGGCATCCTGCTACCTTCCAAGTCTCAGTCATTACGGCTCAGTAAGTAGTACTTCCGCGGAGATAGCCTTCAATTTTGCTGCCCGCTTTGCATCCATTGCACACACTAAGTGAAATTCCTACAATATTCTCCTCTTTCCACTCCACCCGACTTACCACTACGTACACATACGCACTAACAGAGACCTGGAAAACAGTGAGGCCATATCAATATTCTCACTGTCAACAGCACAGCGACACAATCACTGCATGTATAAAGGAAACATGCTTACACTCCACCACACCAAGTCTTAAACAACACGCCACTAAAACCTTCCAAGCTACTAAAATTTCAAGGCCTCACAATCAAACATGTTATCTCCTGGCGAAATCACTTCAACAACATAGCAAAAACTGCATCCTAAAGACTGACCTTCGTCTTTAGAGACACCAAATATTTCAGCTCCTAACAGTTACTGTCTACAAGGGTCAATTAAGCCCAACAGTAGAATAATGTTCCCACACCTGGGATACTGCTGTTGCTGCATACACGGACCGTATCTAGAAAAAGGCCACCCGACAATTGGCATAAGGTTGCTCACCAACTCACTCCAAACTCTTGCACAAAAACGTGCTGTCGCCTTGCTCTTATTTGTCTACCGCTACTATAGTGCTCTCTGCCTTTCGGAAGTGGCTGGTCTTGTGCTGCATCCACCCGGGTTCGCTCGACTCACTCATCTCTCATGCTTTCGTTATCCATATTGTATCTGACTTCATAGGCCACACACTGACAACTTAACCAATCCTTTCTCCTTAGATATCTCTCCTCCTGAATTCATCCCCTGCTCATGTTTTCCAACAACTTGTAGTTCTTGAAGAGGCACATCAACAGCTTTGATCTCACCTGTGCCCGTGGGACTTTGAACACCATTCCTCCAGAAAAATTCATTAAAAACAAAACAAAACCAAAAGCATTTGTACCATATCTAAGCTTTATTGTCCCGGAATGTCGAATCACGTCATAGGTCGTTTTGTAATGCTTGCCCTTTTCCGAAATTCTGAAGTATTAATTTATCTCTCAACCATTGGTTCTTTCTGCCACTTTATTTTCTTGAACATCTTCACTGGGCATACACAATCACACACACACACACATACACACATATATGTGCATGTGTATGTATGTATGTAACTTATGTACGTATGTATGTTATATATATGTGTACTAATGGTGGGGGACTCATCTTCAAATGATATTAGTCGGATGGTTGGAATTCTTATGGTTATAAAACAATCTTTCATTTGGTTTATGATATGGGAAAGATTTTCCCATATCTAAGTTTATGGTGATGTCTAAAATGTCTACAGTAGAAAGATTGCTATCTACTATGATTCTTAAGCCTAAATTTTGTAAAATATGATAAGGTCTTTTCTAAATTTGTCTATAGTACGACCATTCATGTTTCATAAGAGGATGAGCCCGTCATCCCGATATATGCCTGCGTCGATATTCGGAAACATGCTTGTGCATTTCATCTAGGTTGTATAGAACGATTATTTCGCATATCTCGGCCCAGCCGTAAACACCCATAGCCACATCGAACAGCTCTTCTCCACTCTTTTTGGTCCATGTGGTATTTTCAAAGAACAGGAGTGATTTCCTGGCGTGCATTATGATATTCATGTCTGAATCGTTAATGGGTGATATTTTGTAAGTAAAAGTCAAGGCGGCGAGGGGACGTGGTTTCGTAATTGAGGGATACAAGTCCGTGGTCTCAAACTGCATGAACCTACAGTTCTTTTTGTTTGGAATTCTCTTGAACCATGCTATCACCGATAAGCTGTTTTTCCATTAGGAAGGTATACAGCTTCTTTGGTTTTCAGCAGGGTGGTACCCAGGATTCTTTTACTAACCACCCCTAACTCTGTTTTCGCTGGATTTATTAATCTGCATTTGGGATTGCTAGCAAAATCAGGTTTGTGGTCTTTGAATGTAATTCGTGCCGGGCTAATGATTCTACCCTGTTATCAATTCCTAGCTTTGCAGTAATATTCTTGGCTTCCAGGTTTATGGAGTTGTACGCGTTGGTATTAGAGTTTTTATAAGTGCTTCTGATACTGTTAGATAGCAGTCTGTTGTATAGCTTCTTAGCTATGTTGTATAGGTTGTTCGTCTTATCGGCCGGGACATGTATATTTCAAGAGCTAGTTAAATCGTTGATGCTTCTCTTTAAGAAAGAAGCATCATTCGTTAGCCAAGATAGAAAGCACTCCATGAGTCTATCCAGCTACATATGGTGACTGCGTGACGGTAGTGATAGCACTTTTAAAATATCGTGGTGCATCCTCTATTCCGCTCCCACCTATAGATACGGATGTTATATATATATATATATGTATATATATATATATATATATATATGTGTGTGTGTGTGTGTGTGTGTGTGTGTGTGTTTTGTTAG
>JAOPJM010348814.1:0-11675 GCA_027124095.1 Muusoctopus leioderma | reverse complement strand
AACGGACTACAGCACATAGAGCTCTTTTGAAGTAATACACAGCACCACAGCAACAATTACGTATATATATATATATAAATTATATATAAGTAGAACTGTTTGATGTTACAATTCTCAACTATAATTTCTGAGGTGTTGTTAGTTCATCTTTGATCTTGTATAATTTGTTTAAATCTACTCAACATTGATCCAATATTTGCACTTTATGGAAGAATACCGAACATGTCTCTTGGGTCGTCCAATATTGTGGAATTAACTAGTCCTTACCCGAAACTGTAATTACAGATCTGTTTGTACTGTGCAACGCCTACATGATTGATCGTTTGTGTTGCATTCAACTGCCAAATGTATGGGCAGTTATTTAAGATTTCCCAAGCACAGGTTACTACGTATATTTCCCTTATACATTATAGGGAATGAAGCTGTAAAATATCTCAGCCTGTCGTCAAAGTTCAGCTGATTGATTGAAACAATCTTCTTTGTGAATTATTGTAGGATTACTCCTCGTTATTGGCTCTAGAAGTTGAAACAGAGTTGGGAAGCAAATAGTTCAGGTAACTGAAAACAAAGTGTCTTTTCTTTTACAGAAGCAGCATCACTCTTTGTTGTCCCATGTTCTAAATATCATGTGTTATTGCCAGTTTAGCAATACAGTCTTGAAAGAATGTGTAATTACTATTCTCGTGACTTACATAGATTCCGATAATGTATTCCACTTGCAATGTATAGAAGCTGCATTATACGTGAAGGCTGGTAGTAGGGTGTTTGAATATTTTCAGTATTGAATTACATGCAGCAAAAAAACACAACCACTGTACATATCAAGAAAACATTATCACACCTCACTACCCCACATTCATCCCTAAACATGGCACAGCACGTAACTAGAACCCTCATGATTGCTTCAAATGCTAGGCCTCACTATCACTGATCATCTTTCCTGGTGAGCGCATATCCTTAAAATAGTACTGACTGCATCCCAAAGACTTACCCTTCTCTTAAAAACCAGAAAATACTTCATTCACCTACAACTACTAACAGTCTACAAAGCTCAGGTAAGACCCACAATGAAGTACTGCTCCCACACATCTAGTACAGTGCTGTTGTTACACACGCAGGCATCCTAGACCACATCAAAAGAAAGGCCAGCCACCCGACTGTTGGCACAAAGTCGCTCATCAACGCACTTTAACCTTCGGCTCAAAACATGTCTCTTCTCTCTGCCTTTTTTACCACTACTACAGAGGTCTCTGATTGGAGCTGGCTGGTCTCATGTTACCTTTACTCAGGCCCTCCTGATTCACTCATATCTCCTCCTCTCATCCCTCATATTGTATTACTCCACCCCAGACTCTCTACTAATCCCTATATCCAGTCATTCCGCCCCAGAATACTCTCTTGAAATTCTCTCTGCACATATTTTTCCTGCAGCCAGTGACTTGCACGCCGGAATGAATACTGCAAGGCATTCTGGTCCAATGGTCTAATGACTCTGCCAATTTGCCGCCTGTTGTTGTTGTCGTTTAGCCCCAAGTCAGCCCTGATCAGGCAGACCTATGATCAAAGACTTTCCAGCCATTGCTATTCCCAACTTGTTACCAGACATAGTGTAGCTTTTTTCTTATGGGTTTAGTCTGGAGGAAGGGGCTGTGCCCATGGCCTTTATAGGCCTCACAACACTGGTGAGATTGATGCGTTCGCATTCCTCTTGAACATTTGCACGTCGCTGGCTGCAGGAAAAACGTGTGCTTTGAGTTCCAATCCCGCCAAGGTCAACTACACCTTTCATCTTTCGGGGTCAATAAATACAGTACCAGTTTAGGGCCGTAAACTGGTGGAATCATTAGAACATCGGACAGGAAGGATGCCTTGCAGTATTTATTTTGTCTCTTTGCATTCTGAGTTCAAATCCTGTCATGGCCTACTTGAGTTGTAGACTCAATCTGTTGCCCCGTTTAACACCACCAACTGGGTACCTTTGTTGCAAGCATTCAGTCTAGCTCTCCGACCTGAGGATATCTTCCTCCTTCCTCCCTCCCACCGGTCTCGAAGGCCCTGAAAATAGGATGGTGGGCACTGCCTTCCCTCTTGACTCTCTGATGAAAACAACAACAACAATCTGACATCCATGGTAATATAGGATCAACTGAAGTTTGTTGTTTTTCTGTAATCTGTCATTTTAACAAATTACCTGCTATAGGCAATTAACTACATAAATATTCATAGTGAATATTTATCAGAAATCAACAGGAAAATGATCAACTCACCATAAACTATAGCAATAGATGTTTTTATTCTGTTTATTCAATGAATATATTTTCACTTTTATCATCCATTTTCTTGATTGTTATCAAAAAATACATTTTTTTTTTATTGAGAATCAATTTTCTGAAAAGGCATTTCTTTATATTCATCATGATGCAGGAAAAAAACCAATTTCAATTCTTTTATCTTGTTTCAATTATAAAAATGGTTTCAGCCATGATTTATTATATTAGAGAGAAGAAAAAGTATCATTGAAAGTTTTCAAAAATTATGAAAACATTGTATATTTCCTACAAGGCAAAATATATGCATTGGTCATAAATTTAATTTTAAAAAGTAGTTATTTCCAGCAGCTATTATCAATATATTAATGTATCTATTTTTTCCTCCCTCAGGTTTTATCACCTACTATATCATGTGATATTATCCATATCTGTTTGTAATAAATATTCAGAAAAATAATCTAATGAAGCAAACTTTGTATATAAAAAAACTTGATGACAGATTTTGGAAATTGTTCACTATGAAACACCTACTAACTTTAATTGTTTTGTTCTCAATGGTAGGCCATTCATTGGTTTTGATGATGAGCGTTCAGTTGTTTTATCAACTGATCGTATGACTCGTTAAATTAACGTGTCAGTGGTTGGCGATTGAACGGAAACAACGTAGGGTGGAGAGTGTTCTTTAGTGGTGTTTTAAGACACGATAACCTCTCTAATGTTGGTGCCCCGATACAGTACACTCTGTAACGTGGTTGGTGATAGGAAAGGCATCAAGCTGTAGAAACCAAGCCAAACAAAATGTGTGAGCAAGACATGGTCTCCCAACCTGTGTAGCAGAGCGGTGACTCCGGATGAGAATTGACTCGGTCCGAAATCACCCGTCCAACATATGCCAGCATGAAAAGCAGACGTAAAACGATGATGATGATGATGATGATGATGATGATGATGATGATGACGTACAACGATGATGGTGATGATGATGATGATGATGATGATGATGATGACGACGACGACGACGATGACGATGATGATGATGATGATGATGATGATGATGATGACGACGACGACGAAGATGACGATGATGATGATGATGATGATGATGATCATCATCATCATCATCATCATCATCATGTTGATGATGGTATTGACTCTGTAAACTATTTTATTCTTATCAGATACGGTAACTTATTTCATTTACACTGGCAAATCTAATTTATTTTCTTATCTCCTGTAATACATTATTTTTTATCATTCTCCTTGGAAATTAATTTTCTCGTCTTATTTATTTTATGTTTCACCCTTAAGGTGAAAGCGAAGTTTCACACTTCCGGGTATTTAGAAAGATGGTAGATTGATGTATGCACAGTAAAATATACGACATTATTTAATGTATTGTTAAAATCCAATAGTCATAAATAGATTTGGAAATATAACACGCCTAGAGTAGAAATGTTATTGGTGTTCAGAAGAAAACTAAATGAAAAGAAAAGAAAAAAAAAAGAAAAAGAAGAAAAAATGTTGCATAGAATTTTTGGAATAGCTTTGTAAAGAAGAATATAATTACTCAAAACTTTCCATGTAGTATCAATGTCACAAAAAGTAATTTTGACTGTTAAGAGATTTTCTTTAGAAGCATAACCTCGTAAAAGAACAGAGTTAGGGACAAATGAATTCTGTATTGTAAGATCTTGTCACGCTCGCTGCAGTTTACATATATGTTGTAATTTAACATACGTGTGTATATCTCTATTTTATATTAATGGGAATATCATGTAGACATTAGTATTTCATAAAAGATTATTCAAATAGAACAATGCCCCAATAATTCAGTATGTACTTTGTTTTGTTCTCACTAGAAAATCAAACAATATTTTACAGAGAAACAGTGTAATCGATTGAATGAATTCAAATGATATAATGTGACGTATATTATGTACAAATGAATGATAACTTTAATTTCAACAACGGACAATACACAATGTTGAGAACTAGTTGTAATAAAACGAATATTCCAAAATGACATGCTCTTAGTTATCGCTGTACACCATTACAATCATTAACACCGTTAGACATATACAAGTACCGACATATTAGGTGACTCTGATTTTCCCACATTTTTGCCACGTTGTGTCACTTTTGTGCCTTAGGACTGGTTAAGTTCAAATACGTTGTCACGGATTACTGAGAAAGCAAAAACCTAGAAAGTAAATTTCTTTTAAATATAATAATTGTTTGAAGCTCTATACAACATTTGTTATTCTGGGATATCTACGGATAATAATAATAATAAAAATATATTTCAGTTACAAAGAGACCGAAATTAAGGTAAATACATTCACAAACAATGGTACAGAATAGCAGGAATTATGTCAGGTATATCTTGCTATGTTATATAACTGAAAATAATGACCATACGCAGATTGATATTTTCTTTTGTTTCACTAGATAAATCAGTTTTGAAGAGTGTGCTAAATATCGTTTCAGATGATAAGGGAATCAGGAGAGTCACATGAAACGTAGCTCTACTAGTCTTAATATATCATTGATTATGTCATAATACTTATTATCAAAATGAGTAGCGAATCACCAACAATCAAACATCGCCTAGCGATATATTTTATTGTATATAATTTCCTCCCTGTATTTTCTATATTAATATCTAGTCACTGTGAATGTTTTGTTTCAACCATTCGAGGTTGTAAAATAAGTTCTCTTCGTATTCTGAATCGTTACAATAATCTAAAAATACTATTGCAACATTTCCTCATGTGACTAACCACAATAAATAAATATTTTATGCCATGATCACCAATGTTCTTCACATAGAACGTCACACAACTCATTTCTCAACTCAAACGAAAGTAAATATTATCATTGCTTACCACACGAAAACCTGTATCCAAAGTGAAAGAAATTAAGATGTTGTACCATCTAATTGCAAAATAATAGGTTTTTGACAACTGTGCTTACTATATAGTAGATTTACACTTTGTATATGAGTATAAGAATATATGTTCTCAAATAAATATATGGAAATAGGACATGTAATGACTAGGATACATTTTACAAAGTAGTGATAGCTGGTATTATAGAGGAAACGTGTCACAGAATGTCATTATAAATCAGTTATAAGGAGTGTAGCATGTCTTTCAGGCCCATATCTTCATAAATATTTATCAGAATAGTTGCGAAGAACAGAAATATTGTGTAAAACATTTTAAATTCATCCCAGATTAGCGGGGTTGGTGTGGTTGATATTCAGTTTCAACTTATTTAGTTCGATGTCTGAAGGAGATATGACAGATTCGGAATTCCAGATGGCTCCATTTGCAGAGAAAAGTGTATTAGTGCCGGTCTTGGTGCAGTAGAGAAGAAGAGCCACGTGAGCATTAATTGAAGCAGAGCAGAAATAATATAAATGTCGTTCACTCAGATAGAGGCAATTGTAGTTGGAATAGTACAGAAAGAGAGAAGAAACAATATGTCTTTGGGCAAGTGGTTGTAGCATATGTGTACGTGAACATTTTCCAATTCACAAAATATCCATTTTCGTATGTAGTTCGGGGGATTATATTTTAACAGATATATGCAGTGCTACTATTTCAACATATTCTCCTTCCTTCGTTGACTGGCCGCATTTGCACTGATGCTATCGCATTTAATGAAGTCCAATTCGTTTCGTGTAAGGTACCGTTGTGTAATTTCAACTCACTTCAGGGAGCACACCAGTCCAGGAGTTGAAAGCATCACGTGTTAGCAGGACCAGTAGTTCACCACAACAAGTCATCTTACACGATATATATTCACATCCATTCGCTATAGTGGTACGATTTCCTTTTCTCTACGACCGACCTCAAATATGGTACCACTCTAGTATTGCCACCATTATCATTCTACGAACATATTCCTTTAAACTCCAGATACATTTAGATAGCGAAGTAGTAAGGAGTCTTCGTGAGTGTCTGAATGTATACATGCATTATGAATCGAAAGTGATGTTTCCGGATGTTTAGTAACTAACTAGAAATAGAGCCTAGCCTTCAGGATGCAGTTTGAGAAAAGTTGTGCTGACGAGCTTGTCATGACCTTTTTTGAGAGGTCGAGCATTTTTAGACACTTTGATGTTTTTGTGTGTGCTGCTCACAGCTTTAGTCGTGTTCTCATCACGGTTTTAGATGCATGCTCTTCATCAAAAGAAGCATTGTAGTGCAATGCTCGTCCATTCATATGTGTACTGAGTGCGTCTTGGAGCTTTTGAAGGTAGCTAGTTTGTCATGACAATATTGGTGTATATTGTGTGCGGATTCATGGAAGCAATGCATGTTTGGTGGATGTAAATCTCTTAGGCCTCAATGATAGTAGCAACCAGAATGTTAATGAAGAGTGAAATGAAATATAATCTGCATTGAAGATTGTGTGGATATAGTATGGAAACATATTTAGTGGATAATTATGTGAGTGATTACAGCTTTTTGTACTGCATTTGACATGTTAGAAGCGAGAGTAACAAGGCTGTAGTTGGGACATTCAGCATATTTATTTGCTCTTCGTAAGGTTCTAAAACACCATGACGAGTTTTTATATATTGGGCTTGAACACACGGAGTGAGATATACTGATGTGACTGGTGAAGAGAGAAGCTGGATGAAACTATTTCAAAGCAATGGCTGTACCGGCAACTTGTGTTGAAGTGAACATAGACATGTTTTGCTTGGTGACTATGTACGTAGCGGTATGATGGTACACGTGGAGAAAAAGATTTGGGGAGTAGTTTTGTTGTGTGTAATCTGAAGTTTGACGCAGCAAACAGGCAAACTCGTAGTCGTCCTATATAAATGAGTACAACTTACAGAACCTTCTTGGTTGCAAATGATTGAAAATTAAAAAGATTCTAAAAGGTTTATACAGGCGTATTGGTTAGAACAAGGAGGCTTGGCTGCAATTTGGGAAGGGATGGATAGAAATTGGCAGCTGCCGTTGCACAAATGCATAAATGCGTTTTCCTGATGGTCGTGTTAGATGTGCTGTCGAAACGGATATTATCTACTAATAGTGAGATACTTCTTCCAGTTGTTGTAAGCCATATTCTTTACCCATGCAGAACAGTTTCAACTGAATAATTGAAGCTGTGATCCCTGCTTGTGCGGGGATACAGAGTGGATGACCTTACCTAAGAGTATCGTCTGTCATTCACTTAACTGTTTTCATAGCTTTATTGAGGAAACACATTGGCAACCAACTAGAACCGGCAGGTTTCAGACCAGCCAACTGACTTGATGTGACAAGTGGTTGTAGAGGAAATCGTTGAACGTTTGGAAAATATGAAGTAGAATTGTTTCGATTAGTTAATGGTCAGTTAAACCGATGGAGTAACATCCGGTGACAGCTATATAATTAAAGCCTTGCAGTCCGTAATTTACCCAGTGACCTGACTTCCTTTGTGAAGTAAAGTCAATATCTCCCGCGAACCGCACTCCCATCAGATATGGAAATATATCCGACGTACAACACCAACAATTATATTTGTGTTAAAATTTGGTCCAAATTGGGACGCCAAACATTCTTTATGTTAAATTTGAACATATTAGCTTTCTTATTTTAAAATATGTTTTTCTATGTAATTTTTATTTTTTAATGGCTTGGCTTAGTCAGAGAGGATAGGGCAACATAGCATTAACCCTCTTCAGGACTTCTGAGACTGGAGGAAGAGATAAACTTACCCTCAGACCAGAGGTCTGGTCCGAATACTCGCAGCACTATGGACTCTGCTAGAGACAACTAGGGGTTAGATGGTGATGTTAATCCGGAGGGCGGATTAAGTCTACCACCTTACGTTGCTTTTGATCATTTTCAACAACGTCATATAATGGGAACGGATTAATCTTATCTCAAATCTTGAATGTGTTTCCTTTAAAATAAAGCCCATTTCGTATTGTTTTATGTCTGTCATAGTTTGTATTAGAGTATTTTAGTCATGGTACCGTGTTGTAATTTAGTCATGGTACCGTGTTGTAATTTAGTCATGGTACCGTGTTGTAATTTAGTCATGGTACCGTGTTGTAATTTCTTGTTCTCACATGTGATACATTTGAAGGATTTTGCTTTACTGGTGCTACTGCTGTGTTAATATATTTTGCAACGTAACTTGACGTTACTTATGTGCACGTTCTGCAACTGGTAATCGAACTGTATCAACGTGAGTTTAGTTTATCTACTTCATTGCACGACATTAGTTTTGAGGAATATATCATTGACGATTTAATCTTAATGTCTAATTATTTATTTATAACACAGAACTGTCCACTATCATTCTAAAGTGGTGCCTGAAGCATATTTAAATATTCTTGTCAACACGATGACCATATTTCTAGTTTGTTACTAGCAACGTTTTCCTTCAAGGCACTATTATCATATAGTCACGTGCAGTACATTTATAATATTTCAATTATATTTGCATGCATGTTGTTTATCTTTTGTTTGCTACTAAAATTAAAATATTCGTGAAATATATAAAGATTTAGCAGCACTTCTGAGAGTAGGAAAATAAAATCTATGTATTTCCCTCGAAAGCTTCCAAATATAATAAGCAGTTTTTGTCTGACTTTTAATTATTTTTATTATTTGTTTCATCTGTGATGTATTTTTAATTCTACTTTCTTAATTTCTCTTGGAGAAACAGGGTAAGGACTGCTAGGAGACATAATTTAATTGCAAATATTTTCACTTTGAAAATCTAAAACAATTTGCCATTAGCGTCCATTATTTCACTCCTGTTTTCTATTGTAACGTTAATAAACTTCAAAAAGCAAGATTACCTGTAATTGGAGAAAATTTGACACATTTTGTCTTGTTACAAGTTAATGATGTAACATCGGAAAAGGAGGCAAGAAAACATTCTAGTATTCACCGAAACATGTAATTAAAAGCATTGTGTGTTCAGCTGAAAGCAGCTGAACATACAATGCTTTTAATTTTGTAATATGATTTCATATAAATGTTAAGTTTACCTTTCTACAGTTTTTAATTGAAAATTCTATATTGAGCCACGAGATATAAAGCTTACGCTTAGCGTTTAACCATTCATGGTCTCATATTATATTTAATTCTGTGGATCTTTATGTAAGACCACATATACGTTTTAGCTGTAAACCCTTATTTGAATAAAGCTTGCTGCCACGAAACACTACTCTTTTCTTTTTTAATCTAACAACTATATTATGTATTATTAATAGAAAGTATTGATTCAATGAGTATTGCTCATATACTTCTCGGAAGATTCGTCGGAGCAAAGCGTTTGAAGAGTCTCAGATAACAAAGAAACATGTGAGTCATATATCTTCTCCACGGAAGTTCATTCGCTTAATTAAATTGCATTGTAAAGTTACAACTTCCTCGCTAGTTATTGTGAAGTAAAGTCAATGGAAATACCAATGTCTGCTTACAATCGATTGAAGGTCAGGAAGTGACCGATTTTTTAAATATCGTCGTATGACTAGCAAACGCAGAAGCTATGGTTGAATATTCTGATATTTGTGGTGATAAAATACCTAGTGTGAAGTCATGGCGAATTCAAGGTTATATATATATAGGCTGTATGGTCACTGTATTTTAGTGGGGCTTGCTATTTTGTTTACAATAAATTTAATGCAAAGCAAGTACTCATGGGAATCGAACTCACAACTTAAAGAGCTGCAATACATGTTTTATGTATCGGCTCTGACATCTTGCAGCTTAGAATATGGTGAATATTAGAATTTTGGTTTTCTTCCTTTTTGAAAGTATGGCTGTGTCGTTAAGACGTTCGCTTCGTAACTATGGAATTTCGACTTCAATCCCATTGTGCGGCACCTTCATTAAGTGTCGTCTGCCGTCGCTTCTGGTCGACCAAATCTTTGTGAGTTAAATGCTCTTGGCCACCTTTAACACAGTTCACTCTGCTGCAAGCGTTCGGGGAGGGAGCATGTTTTCGGTTTCAGGACGACTTTCTTTCTTCCTCCCACCTACGGTGGGGATCCTGAATATCTCCTGGATTAATTCCTTCCATCTCTTCTCTGGATTAGGCGTTAAACAGAATCAAGAGTCTAGACCACTCAACAATAAACCAAGGATCAACTTCCCATTTTACATATAACACAGAGTATTGTGTATAACATTATGTAATACAGCTAGAAAAATGACAGTCGTTAAATTGCATCTCGTGATTATCTACACAATGACCAAAGATCATATTCTACTCTCACTTTTCGTAACTTCTTTTCTGATAAATGGAACCTTTTGTGGGGATATATTTATAGCCTGATGCTGAAAATTAGTAAATCCATCAGTTTATCTGACATACAATTGAGAAAAGTTGCAGATGTAGATTGTTAGGGGAAGATCATATTATGTTTGAGGCAAAGTATAAAATGCTATTCTACGAATGTTTATATTATACAAACATATATAATTCCCTCTTGTGTTAAGCATATAGCCATAGGGAACCATCTTTGTAATTTCCTTTAAAATCATTTATCTTTTATGCAAAATAACCCTTCCAATGTCATTGCCAGCTTTTTGTTTACATTTCGGGACCTGTACTGATCAGGTATCGATATTTCCCTTCATTGCAGATAAAGCAGATATCACCAGTTATATGTTTATTTATAATACTATTCGTATCATCGATTGTGGATATATAGGGCATTTATTTGTGTTATAGCAGCATTGAAAACAACATTTAATGAAACAGTTCAACGTTGGTGTTATAAGGACAAAGTCATGGTGATTTGAAAGGATGCAATCATTGAAAATACTGAATAACATTCCTTTTGTATCTTTTGTTGAATATATACCTTCAAATACCTTCCACATTGCGTATAGAGCCGTGCTATCAAGATTGCATTGTTAACACATATGAATCGCTTTTATGAAACGTCCATTATATCGGACTTACAATTCGCTCGTGCCAAATCACAAATGTATTAAGGTCGCATTTCATGTAGAAGTGGTGAAAAACATGAAGTGCATGATGTGCTACGAAAGAAGACTTTAGCAACATTATCTGTAAGAACAAAGAGCCAACATTTCAAAGTATTGGCGTTAAATGTATATAATATGCGTTTATGATTGAAATAGGCATTTGCAAATAACTTGCCTAACCATTTGCAAAGCGCTGAAATATAAATAACGAATCGAAAATAACAATTATTAATAAAAAAACAACAATATATGTGCGGATCAATTGATATTATATTTGTAACTCAAAGGTGTTTTGAAATGCAAAGTTAATCTCATTCATATGCTTATGATGAAACTATGGTATGCAATTATTTTATTGATGTGATATGAATTGAAAATGTAACACATTGTCATACAAAATAACACAGTTAATATCCCTCATGTACATAATGATCTGTTTGGTTAT
>JAOPJM010348610.1:0-11675 GCA_027124095.1 Muusoctopus leioderma | reverse complement strand
CTATGCAAACCCCCCCCCCCCCTGTCTCCAGCTGACAGCCATGTTGCACACTCCAGTATATGCAGTGATTAATCATATGGAGAGGAGCTGTCTGACAGTCTGGGCATGTTCTATTATCTCCATTGTGCAGTCTATTTCTCTATTTCTGCTGCTGCTGCTGTTGTTGTTGTTGTTGTTGTTGTTGTTGTTTAGCCCCAGATCAGCCCTGAATGGGGCAGATCTATGATCTAAGGCATTCCAGTCATGACCATCTTGTCCTTTTAGCGGTATCTAGTATTACATTATCTAATGCATCCTTTTCTTTTTAAGACTGTAGGGTGTAATTTGGAGATTTGGTTGCTATTTCTAGCAGGTCGTAGAGGCTTCCTTATAGGTTCTGGTGGTGGCCACCATGGAAGCTTCCATGCAGACGTTCAACCTGCTAGAAATAGCAGCCAAATCTTCAAATTTCACTCTACTGTTTTTTTCAAAATGGATGACTATACCAGATAAAGCCATCATGGATATAATATACCAGTGTATTGTAATGTGTGGTGATTGGTGTGTCCATTAATCTATCCTGTTGTAGAGGCACCGCTGAAGATTTGGGTTTCATGTAGTACACCTAGAGTAATGGAGTCGAGTAGATCCTTCATCTGACAGGAGCAGTTGAACTCAGCACTGCTAGTTAACAAATCATCAATTTAACAGTACTACTGCCACTAATTGGAGTGATGGGGATGTTCCTGTTTACAGCTAGGTAGACTGGGCCATTTCAGAGTGATGTATCTTGGCCATGGACAAAATGTACACCAGTACAGTATGATAATGTGTACTCTTATATTGCAATGTAATTGTGAGCCAAGGCAAGCTTTTAATGTCAGGTGCAGAGCTTTGGTTTTATGGTGTTAAGTGGCTGATATAAATTTTCCCAAATCTATCATAAACAACATTTCCAGATAATCTGGTGCCTATTCCTGACACCTGAGAGATAACGCTCCACCGTGATAAAGACACCAATCTATTCCTGATAGCTGTGAAATAAATCTCTCCTTGGATAAGACACCAATCTATTACAGATAGTAACATCCCCAGATGATCTGATACCTATTCATGGCAGCTGTGAGATGAATATCTCCCTGGATAAGACACCAGTTTATTACAGATAGTAACATCCCCAGATGATCTGATACCTAGTTCTGAAAGCTGAGAAATAAATCTCTCTCTTTGAATAGAAGACACCAGTCTATCACAGGAAACATCCCCAGAAGATCTGTTACTTACTCAGGACAGATGAGAGAGAAATTTACCTCTCGATAAGTCACCAGTCTATCACAGGGAACATTCCCAGATGATCTGGTAACTATTCCTGACAGATGAGAAAGAAATCTCTCTCTGGAAAGAAGACCAGTCTATCACAGGTAACATTCCCAGATGAACTGGTACCTGTTTCTGATAGCTAAGTGATAATAAAACTCCTTCTAGATAGCATACAGTCTACCACAGGTAACATCTTCTGATGATCTGGTATGGTAACTATACTCAATAGATGAGAGATAAATCTCTCCTCTTATTGGACACTATCTATTTCTATCAAAGCATCCCTAATAATCTTTATCTGCTTTGAGGATTCCTTTCGTTAGTGCAAGGCCATATATTTGTAGGGAAGGGCATATAAGTTGATTTCATCAACTCCAGTATACTCATGGTACTTATTTAATTGATCCTGGAGTGATGTTGGTGCAGGAATGGCTGTGTGGTTAAGAAGTTTGCTTTGTAACCATGTGGTTCCAGGTTTGATCCCACTGTGTGGAATTTATGCTAGTGTCTTTTAACATAGCCTTGGGTCAACCAATGCATTGCGAGTGAAATTTGCTACATGGAACCTCCCACATTGTGCAGTATTTGGGCAAGTGTCTTCGACCAAAGCCTCGGGTTGACCAATGGATTGTGAATAAAATTTGCTAGATGGAAATTGTGCGGAATCTCATTGAGTCATATATATATATATATATATATATATATCGGCGTAAGATGGTAGAATGTGTGTGTTGAAAAAAATACACTGTGTATATAAGTTATATATATATATATATATATATACACATATATGTTCTGTGTTTGTTGCCTCTCCTTACACCAGGTCGTCTTTACCTTTCATCTCTCTCAAGATTGATAAAAATAGGGACCAGACAAAAACAGTGGGGGATTTACAAGGAATAAAATGGAGAACACAGCTATAAAATCAAAGAGCAGTAATAAAGAAATAATGATAGATAAGAGAAGCTATAAAGAACAACACAAAATAACAAGAAAGTGTTGTATGCTTTAGTTCTTGCCTGTAGCTTACAGTCAGATTATTAAACAAGGTGCATTTAGCTGAACCAATCTGGCCACTTTTCCCCACCTTTTGTAAAATTCACCTCCCTTTTTGAGTGGTACTTAAAGAAGCTGGTGTGGGCTTAATCCGGGAACAAAAGCTCTTTCCTCGAACCTTTCCCTCGCATCCAGCACACAACTTCCTTTGCCATAGCCACCAAGCAGAGGAAGACTATCCGCTCTTCTTTGTGAAAGGAAGGCAATGGATTGATCTTGCAAATTTCACTCACAAAGGCATGGTAGAAGACACTGAGGCTATGGTAGAAGATACTTGTCTAAATTCTACACAGTGAGATCGAACCAGGAACCACATGATTGCGCAGCAAACCTCTTAACCACACAGCCACTCCAAGACCAATGGGTTGATAGACGGATCTGTCCTACGTGTAATTAAGAGCTGTTTGACATAAACTCACCAACCAACAATGTATGGACACTGAACGATTGTGTGCAGGGTGGTTTTCTCACCCTGCATGCAACTCGGACAGATCCGATTGCTGGAGGATCTACTACAACCGTGCCTGCAGTGTTTCTCACACATAGGCAATTCTCCATTGTAGCACTGCTCGGTCAAGGATTTTTGAAAATTGTTCATAATCCCGGACTTGAAAGTTCTCCAGAACAGACTACTCAGACTATCATCGTTGACCTAAACAACAATATGTGTGTGTGTGTGTGAGTCAGTATTAATGTGTTAAGCTGTTTAGCCCCAGGTCAGCTCTGACCCACCAGACCTATAAAATAAAAGGCACTCCAGCCATGATTATCCCATCTTTTCAGCCATACTTTATCTCAGACTTACATTATCCAATGTGTCTTTCCTTTAAGACAGCAGGTTGTGATTTTTTAGAGATTCGGCTGTTATTTCTAGCAGCTTGAGCCACCTCATTGAGGCTCACTTGTTGGCTCATCATGAGTTAAGTAGAAGGCATTAAGTGACTATTGTTATAAAGACTATATCAACTCACTAGTCATTTCCTATTATATATAAACACTACAACTACTAAAATAGACCATCGTTTCCTAAGAAGTACTCAACCTCATCATTTCTTATACTATCTTTCTTTTCTTCTTCTTCTCTCTCTCTATTTTCATCCTCCTTTCACTCTTTCCTCTCCCTCTATTGCGCTCTCGCTTTCTCTCTCTCTCTTTTGATTACCAGTCCCCGTTTCCATTGCACTTTCTGCCTGTCTCTATTTATGTATGTATCTATCTACCTTTTGTCTGCTCATACTTACCCATGTCTGTGATTTAGCTATACAACCTCTCATCATATTGCTCTCTTAATTCATTAACATTAATTCATATATATATATATGTATATATATATGTATATATGTGTGTGTGTTTGTGTTTGTCTCCGTAACTTAGCGGTTCGGCAATAGTGACCGATAGAATAAGTACTGGGGTCGATCTGATCGACTTCCAAGGCGGTGCCCCAGCATGGCCGCAGTCAAATGACTGAAACAAGTAAAAGAGTAAAGGAGTAAACAAGTTCAAGATTTACAAATATGTACAAGTTTAACAAAAAATGTTCAAGTTTATCAGAAATATTCAATTTAATGAAAGTATTCAATGTTAACAAAAGGTTACTTTTATTATTATTTTTCAGCAGTGGTTTATTTTTAGTGCGTGCTTTCACTGTACTACCGAGTGCATCTCTGTCTACCTTGCGTACGTGCAGTTTTATTTTGGTTTTGTATTTTCTATTGTATTGAAAACTACTCTACGAAATATGTGTGCAGTGCCTAGTATTGCTATTTTCTGTATGGTGTGTTTATTTTGGAAGTGCTAGTATTTTGGTTAGGTATTTGTTTGTATGCTTTTTAAACAGTCCAAAGGCATGTATTATTATAGAGATTGTTTTGGTTTTCGGTACCCCATATTCTGATTATCCCTATATCCCTATTTTCAGTGCCAACGACATCAGCATCATGGCGTCTGACACTTCAGAAATCCAAGCGGTCGGCACCATACTGAGAGAGTATCAGGAAGTTACGGAATTACACATCAACCAGGACAAGTCAGTTTGAAAACTTGGCACCTGGAAAGCCAAATCTATGCGGGCCAGCAACGGCTCCTGTTGCTGGAACGAGGGATGGGACTCGGGATCTCGTTCAGACCATACCTCAAGTTAGAGAAAAACTGTGAAGAGGTCGCGCGCAGGTTGGCCATTCTCACAAAGAAATGGGGTGAGAAGAAGCTGTCCCTGAAAGGTCTGGTGGAAGTGGCTAACAGATACATCACCTTCGTGATGTACTAACGTGTGACTGTCGACCCTAGAAGCACCGAGCCACATTGCAGCATGTGCCCTTTTGCTTCCTGTGGAAGGGACTCGGTCGACTGGTCAGTAGATCCATCTGCTGCCAACGTCCACTCTGTGGAGGTCTTGGGATGCCGTCGCTGATGACACGCTGACGCACCTGCAAAGATTCTTGAACCACTGCGACGACAACGACGCCAGTGAACAGGTGTGACTACCTTTCGTCTTTTCGCAGCTTGTCACTTGGGCGAGCTGCAGTCCTGAGTCAAGTGCAGAACAGTGTTGGAAATTTGACACATGGAATGTTATCAGGCGCTCACTGCATTCTACCAGCTGGACAATATGGTCAGTAGAAAGTTAACCCTTGCATTCTATAGAGGGTTAGTGGAGGGTATGGCCGACAATGGCCTGGAAAAGATTCTGGGTGTCGGCAAGAACAATCTGAGCAATTTTTCTGGAAGATTTTCAAATCGGGGATTATAGACAATTTCCAAAAGTCCTTGGCCTGGCAGTGCTACATGGAAGGGACATTGCTTGTCTGAGATAAAGTTTTTGAGGCACGGAAGTGCCAGCAGCCGA
Source organism: Muusoctopus leioderma (assembly GCA_027124095.1). Taxonomy (NCBI): domain Eukaryota; kingdom Metazoa; phylum Mollusca; class Cephalopoda; order Octopoda; family Octopodidae; genus Muusoctopus; species Muusoctopus leioderma. The sequence continues at coordinate 6,475 of JAOPJM010348610.1, read as the reverse complement.
ACCTCTCCGAGATGCGAGCAAGGCGATGAAACCATCCTGCATGCACTCGTTCAGTTACCGTGTATTACTGACTTGAAGGCTTGTGCTGAACAGATGTTATTACGTATATGACGGATTCGGCTATCTATCGCGAGTTTATCGTGAGGACAGGTACATGATTCAATTGACTATGTACTTATCCTATGCAACGAGATAGTATCTAGGTGGTCGCTCAACATGCTAGGAATAGCAGCAAATCTGCGTCAAAGCACACCTCTAATGTCATAAGGAGATAATTGATAATGTGGTTCTGGGTGCACAGTTCCCAGGAAAAAGTCAGGATGGTCACGATTGGAATGCCTTTGATCATAGGTCTGTGTGATCAGGGCCGACCTATTGTTGTTGTTCAGTCCAGAACAGCTCTGATTGGACACACCTAAGTATTTCTGTATATCAAGAACTAGATTGTGAAATGTGTCCTTTCATTTTCTAAGACCGTAAGGTGTGATTTGAGGAAGGTTTTTCTATTATTTCTAGCAGGTGGAACAATCGCTATTCTTGGTCCTCCTCGATCTCTATTATGTTTAACTTTGTCACAAAGCCACACATTTGTGTGTGTTAGTGTTAGAGGAGTGGTACACAAACTTCTTTTAAGTATGAAGGATATATTTATTCAAATTTTCATTTACATTTGCTTTAAATCCATTTACCAGTTTTTCAACTTCACACAAAGCAAATTAGTCACGGTTCATATATCATTCGTATAGCTGACTAATGACCTAGACGATTCTTTCTTACTAGTTCAGCTGTACGTCGATCGGGTAGGGTTGAGCGGTGATTTATTTATAGCTAGAAGTTAGGGTGCACAAAAAAACTATTACTATTCACTATTCATGCAATGAATATGTTCTAAAAATAGTAACAATACAATCAGTTCACTTTATATTTCTTTATAATTAGAAAAAGAAATACAATGGAAGTTAGGTTTGTTACATCATAAAGTTTGTGAGCTTGCAATAACGTGGAAGAGTAATACATAAGACTAAATAGAAAAACACAAGAAAAACACAAGACTAAATACTATCGCCAGATTTATAAAATCACTGAATTGGAATTGGACTGGACACGTCCAGAAGATGTGTGACATCAGGTGGACGAAAATGTAGACAGACCGGGTTATGAAAGACCGCAAATGAAACGAAGGACGCCAACGAACAAGATGGGGGGATGAACTGGATAGATTTGACAAAAATATTGAAGATTGGAAAACTAGAACTGAAAGTTATGATGAAATACAAGGCAGTAGTGGGAAAGCAATGATTAATTTGATTGACTGGAAGTGGGTGAGCAAAGGGTGTGGCACAGGCGGTTGAGCGCTAGACAAAATAACATGCGTTATTAAATTACGTAACCTAATAACGCATGGTATGTTGGATATGAGCTTAGAACTTTATGTTCTAAGTTCATATCCAATCGAGTTGAGTTTGCTTTTTATCCTTCCGTGAACGATAAAATAAGTTGCAGTCAAGTAATGGAGAACCCTTTAATCGACTGCCACTATCTCCCCCACAAAATGTGTGGTTCTTTGTGCCGAAGTTAGAAATCTTTATTCTATAAAGTGCGCTAATGGCTAAGTAGCAGGTTTCTGATGGAGTATCATACTGAATGCTTTTTATATGTAGGAAATAGATTACTCAGGGAAAGTACTCAGAGATCCCGTGGAAAACAATAGTTAACATTTAATGCACTGAGATTTAAGAAGCTAATTAGAAATAATTATGTGATGAGGAAATGAACAATATCAGCTGAGATGGCTAATATTATTTTAGATATTCCAGTAAGTACGGGAGAGAAATCCGGACATGTTTGACTTTTATTAGACCTATTTAGCGAAGCATAGTCTAACCTGTATTTGCCAAAGTAGTGATGAGAGACTAACTTGTAGATGTACAATACTGTATACGAGTTCGGGTAAGAAGATTAGTATATTTTAGAGAATAAACTCTCAGAGGAAACAATTCAGAGAAGCCATCTGCATGAGAAACAATACTTAAGTTAATGTTGACATACTTAATGCAGTGAGCATTAAAAAACTAATTGGAAATAATTATTCTCTGAGGAAAAGAAACCATCAATCAATGAGTAATGTTATTTTAATTGTTTCACTATGTGGTCGATATAATAAGTACCAATGGTGTATTAAGGTCAATTCAATGATCTATACACATTCCGTACAAATTTGATAGTTTTTGACATGGTAGTTAGATGTCATTATTTTATATATAATTTATCAGAGCAGTGGATTGGCAGAATATTTATGGCGGCGAACATAATGCAATGAAGTATTTAACTGAGTCAAAGAAAACCTTCCTTTTCACTCTTCCATCCAGAGTCAAGAGAATCCATTGTACTACTCTCACAACTTTGTACTAATGTTAGAAATCAATATTTTATAAAGTGTGGGTGTAGTGGAAAGGCAGAGACGGTAGAGTGCTGAGTTAAATCTTTGCAGTGTCGTCGAGTCTTCAACCCTGTATTCATTTCCGATTAAAGTTAGTTTATGTCATTTATCCCGCAATGCTATCAACAAAGATGTGAACGTTACGCAATCTCACCTCCTTCACCACTAAAGCAATGGCAGTGTTGTGCTTAAGTCAACATCATCATTGTTTTTGTTGTTGTTGTTTTTTCATTGTAATAGCGATGTATAGTAGAATCCGTAGAACGCGAAACAAAATGCCTTAACCATATTTAGTTACGTTCTAAGATTAAATTCCGTCGTGGTCAACTTCACCTTTCATCCTTCTGCGAATCGATAACATAACTCTCAGTCAAGTACTGGGGCTGATTAAATCGACTGTACCTTTCCAAAAATGTGTGGCCTTGTGCCATTATTAGACATCACTGTTACTCTTCACTGCCGAGCCAATGGGGCAACCTTTAAGCGGTTGCTGGATATACCAAAAATAGCAGCAAACTTTCTCTCAAATTACACATTAATATTTTAAAAAATGAAGGGCATATTAGACAATGTAATTTCTGATATACAAAATGACGGGATCTTCATAGTTAAAAAGTCTTTGAACATAGGTCTGATCTGTAAGTGCTGATCTGGGGCTAAAAAGCAATAACAAACATAAGGCCACACATTGAGGTGTTGGGTCAAGTCGATTATATTGACCCCAGTACTTCACTAATACATATTTATTTTACCGAATCCTGTCCGAGACAAATGAAAAGCTGAGTCGACATCGGCGGGATTTGAACTCAGAACGTAAAAACATCGTAAGTAAATGCCGCAAAGCATTTTGTCCTACGCTCTACAGATTCTTCCAATACTATCTAGGGATGTCCTGTATAGTAGAGCCTAACAATGGATGTCTTAGAGCGGGGATCGGCAACAGGTGAGCCTCGGATCTATTCTAAAAATGTTTTCAAATTTAATGTATTTGTGAACGATTGAGCTGTTGATGGCTTTTAGATAGTCTTTTATGTCACGATTTACTTAATTTTGATTTCATAAGTATTGCCAGTGATTGATATGTGGGGATACGCGGGGAAACGTGTATACCTGTTTCTCAATTCCCAGAGTTTTTTTATGTCTAATGTCTTCTATTGGAGATGTTTATTATTAGCTGCCCTTTGTTAAGTTTCTATCAATAAAAATCTACTTGTTTATCTATTATAATTATGCAATTATGCCCTTATAATAGTGCAAATTTATATTTGTAAGATATGATATAATATACATGTGGGCCATGGGGCATATGTAAAAAAATCAAAAGTGGTCCATTACAAAAAGAAGTTACCGAAAAACGTAATACAATGTAATAAAAGAGGTTAAAAATTTAGTACACAAAACAAATAAAGACAACCCACCCACAAAGGGGTGAGAAGCTGCTGCCTAGGGAGGATCCGGGCACCCTACAACTCCGAACACCTTCCGCTTCAATCATCTTCTACAAACTGAGTCCTCCAAATTTTCCCGTGAGCATCTTCGAATTTGGGGGAAACGTGAAATCTACCACATCCAGTGGGCAGTGGTTCGTCCTTTTGGTGTTTTTTTACTTGTTAGAAAGGAGGGAATGGCAGTGCTCATCACCCTTTTTTCAGGGCCTCCGATACTGGTGGGAACGTGATCTCAGACAGGAAATCTGGCCCGAAAGCTTGCAACAGAGTAGACTTCGCTAAAGGCACCCAATGGCCAGGTGGTGGTGTTAAATCGGGTGACGGATTGAGTCTACCACCCAAGTAGGCCACACTGGTACTTCTGCTCTGCTAGACCAGTCCGATTTACCGCCTCTCCGATCCATCAATAGGATATAATCCCAAGATAGCCCTTTGGTATCATGGAGTCATCAGGGTCTGGAGATCATACCGATTCCACCCAACTACATGTTGTTGCGGGTCACCACCGCGCTCTCCCACTGTCGGTACTGTACGGTAAAAGTAACAACAAGCCATGTGTCGACGTCTGCAACAATATATCTGGCAATGATCCTTGTATTTCCTTTTACCATATACCGCAGCACCAGCGCTTCGGCAGGCGTGCGACGCACCAGCTCTGCTCGTCTACTTGCCCCAGTCTCAGTCGTAAAGACCAGACACACGCTTCCGTATGCCCTGCCCCCGGTCGAGGGAGCACACACCTTGTCACACGTTGGTCAGGGCACCTTTCAGCTTCACATTTCAGGCCATATAGAAACTTGTTACTCGCAAAACATGGCTATGTTACTTTCTTTCTCGACCTTTCATGGTTAAATTTATTGAGTAAGGGGACACTGTCTTTCTTGACATATCTTCTCCACAATTTCTTAATTTCCTAGAGCTGGTTCATATCGAGGAGCGACACTTTCGAAAGATGAAATGTTGTCGTGGCTGTTCGTACTGTTTATACTGTGTTTTTATTTTTTTCATTTGAATTAATGTTTTCAATACTGTTCTTTTTTGTGTTATCTATTGCGCAATTGTGTATGCTTGTCGCTTGTTTGATTTCCCATTGTCTGTATTTTAAGTATGTTTTCGCGTCTGAAAGTAATTGGAGGGTGTTTTTTTATGCTATTGAGGCTGTTGCTACCACTCCTATGGCGAGCATCTCTTTTTGCAAATTCTGAGACCATTTTGAACCACGAATAGCAATATAAATAGCGACCGTGCAATAATCTATAAGCGGCTAAGAATAATGTTTCAGCGAATATTGTTTTCACACCACAATAGTGTACACGTTCAAATATTCCGATGACTTTTGTTGGCGAAACGAACTAAAAAAAAATTATTTTAATTTAACACCAAGTAAACCTGGAAGAAATCGCCTTCTAACATAAGTACCAATCATGTAATGTGACGATTTATTCGACTATGTTCTTCTTCTATATACATCCATAGGCGTATATGCACCTGCAATCTGATATTTCAAGGACGACAAGAATTTGCGCAGTCGAATCTAGAGGCAGAGGGTTCTCTAGCAGGATATTTGTCTAATATGGGCGCAAACATGGACAAAGGGTTAATAATTTTGTATTGCAATCATGAGGCCTCGGTTTCGATCCACTGCGTGGCACTTTAGCTAAATATGTTCTACGGTATGCTCAGATTGACTCAAGCCTTGTCAGTGAACTTGAGTAGGCAGAAATTGAGCGGAAGCGAGTGCGATGGTATTTTCCTGTAATTCAAAGAGCCAGACTTGGCATACACAGTGTCAGGCTGATTCTGAATAAGAATTGCATTGGGGATGAACATGTATGTGATATACTCAGTTACTTATACTATAATTCAATGAGGAGGTAGTTCCGTTGATCGATCAAAAGGAATATTCATCGTCGAAACCAACGGCGGATCCATTTACAATTTGATCTATAGAAACTGTCTTTAAGCGTGACATAGTTAAATTTTACCTGTTTAGACCCTCACGCTACCAGTCTGTTATGTATGTAACTGACATCTTTGGTTTCCACCATTTCTGAGAAACCTTTGAATTGCCAAATCGACTTCTAAAATAGCATGATCGGCTGACATCGAAAGATAGTCTACTTCCTTATGTAGACTGGATTAGATTTACACGAATATGTTATTTTGTATAAATTTTAATTTTTTTTTGGTTTTTGCAAAAGAAAATAAATAAATAAACAGGATATTTTATTCAGTCCAACCCTTTCCAATAACACCACACCCATATTTTGTATCCCACGCTCTAAAGTGATATTATGGCTGGAGGGGAAACCCACTTATCGACAGAAGCACGTGGGAAGCGTTGATCAAACAGAAAGCAATTTCAACGAGCACCCATATACATGTATATACTACAAATAGAACAGATTAAGCGGAAGGTTAAATAAATGTGACCCAAATAAGCTGAGCCAACATGGAAATCCCAGTGATATACAGATGTGTGTGTACGTGTGTGTCAGTGAATATTTTATATAACATATATGTGCGGGTGTTGGTGAAAAAATATATAATATATAATATATATATATGCACAAGCAAACGCACATAT
>JAOPJM010348097.1:0-11676 GCA_027124095.1 Muusoctopus leioderma | reverse complement strand
CCGTAAAAATTCTGCCTCAAGAAATCTCCGTCCAACCCATGCTAGCATGGAAAAACGGACGTAAAAAGCGATGAATGGATGAATGATGACTCTGATATCTGACTCAGATAGTATGCCACAAATTTGTATAAGGGAGAAAAGATTGTGTAATGTTCATGTCTTTCGCAAGAGAATTAGCTGCACAAATGAAGTCAATTGGCTTTAACCAGGAGTTGAAACTACTTTTAGTTTCGGTTCATTAGAAGTTTATCTCTATACTCTATACTGATCTCCAAAGACAGAATAATTATACTAGGTTATATATGAGTTGTTTTACAAGTAAGGCAGCATTTAAACATTTTATATTGGAAAACCTGACAGATTTATGGGGGAAATGGTATAGAATGATGATGTATTTGACAAAATATTTATTTGTTTAATGTTGTTAACTTATGAAACTATATATTTCACTAAATATCACACACACTATATTATTACTATTAACTTACCAATGATGATGATAAATTATACTGATTTCTGACACTGGCACATGGTAACATATTTGTATGACTGAAGTATAATTAATTGCAATAAACAGGTATGCCATGTTGTTTGTTGTGGTTGTCCCAATAGAAGTTCAATATTCCAGTAAGAGTTGAAGTGACAGAATGGATTCAGCTTGAATTGACTTGAGATTTGAAACTTCTGGGGAGAACTTAGCCATGAGGACTGTGTCTCAAGCAGTTTAGGGAGAGCAATTTGCATTCCATTCGGGATATGGTTCCACATCAAAAAGATGAGATTGATTTCTCATCCATTTACAGTTACAGAAGCTGAAGATATGTAACCTGGATCTGTGTAGGTCATGAAGAAATGAATTTCTTTTATGTAAATAGTACAACATATTTAGTTGGATAAGAACTCATCACAGAGGATCCAAAAGCGTTTATCTTATACATTCAGCTATTGTGTTTAAGTACTAACATGTAATAATTCTTTTTAATATTGGCACAAGGCCAGCAATTTAGGGGAGGGGTAAGTCAATTAAATCGACCCCAGTACTTGACTGGTACTTTATTTATCGACCCCAGATGGATGAAAGGCCAATTGGGCCTGGCGGGATTTGAAACCAGGATGCAAAGAGCCAGAACGAATACTGCAAGGCATTTTGTCCGACGCGTTAACGACTCTGCCAATAAAATCTCGCCAATATCAACTTTGACTTCCATCCCTACGGAGTCGATAAAATAAAGTACCAGTCAAGTACTGGGAATCGTTGTAATTGACTGTTCCCCTCCCCCAAACTGTCTGGCTTTGTGCCTATGTTAGAAACAAGTATTATTTTTATTATTTCGACAGGTGAAGGCTTTGATACGTTCACTGTCCTAAATCTAAAAGAGAGACCTCTGGTAAAAACCACATAAGAAATGTATCGCACCCTGTGAAAACGTTTATCAAATGACATGGGAACATTTAAAAACATCCTGGACAAGAGGGTATTAGTAGGCCCTTTTGAAGGTCCCCAAAGAGGATTACCTTTAGACCAGGGTAAGTGATCCCCACTTCTCGTTTTTTTATGGTTTTTGTTTCTTCTCCTAACATGGACAGACCGCTGTGAGTCATCCAGGTCGTACATAGAATGTTCGTCAGATTAGCTGATGGGCTTGGCATAAGTTTTCCACAATTTCGGGTAGTTGGCTACACACACCACAAATTCATGATCTGTACAGTTACTGGAAGCTGAATGTGTCTTGGCATGGGAAGATTCCAGGCGCCGGATTAGCGAACTAGTTAAGTGAGAATTGACGAGTGCCATCATCAACAATGGGTAGTGGGTCTTGCTAAAGAGAAAAATTAGAGCGGCATCCATTTGCATTAGCAAAGAAATAGCGACAGTGTAGAGGAGGAACAAGTCAATCAATTAGAAGAGGTGCTTATAAGAGGCATTGCAAATGACATGCTAGCAGTGGCAATGTCACTCAACCATTTCTTCGACGCGAAACATGAAGGATGTGTTGTTCGTGCTACAGTGCATATGCACTGAAACACAAGGACTCGAAGGTTGTTGGATGGATCCAAATGGTACTGGTGCAGGGTGGCAATAAAGCTACATTTCGATGTTTGACAGACCACAGTGGGCGGATGCTAGCCGATTCCGAGCAGATATGTGGGGTTTTCTAACAGCACTTTGTCGAACTGTTCATGAGGAGCGGTGGACTGGAGATGGTGGAATTTGATGCCTACCTCGTCGGTCTGCCGCGACTCTCGACCGAAGATGCAGAGTGCTGCAAAAAGCCGATTTCAGCAAAAGAGGTGGACATATTGAGCCACAGTGCGAGGAGAAAATCGATGGGACTGGATGGTCTGTCCTGTATTTGCATATGCAGACGACACCACCGTCATGCCAGACTTGTTCGCTACTGTCTTGGTAGCTGGCAACAGACTGGAAGCATTCCGAGTCGTGTGAGCCAGAAAGTTGTGATGCTGCTGAGGAAGAATCTGAACAAGGTGGACGTAATTGAAAACTTCAGGCACATAACTCCACTAAACACAGACGTTGACACTTGTCATCGATAGTGTAGTCAGAGATGTGCAAACTTGTGTGATCCCTAGCAGATCTATCCACGACAACCTCGACCTCATGCGATACATCATAGTGTGGGTTGGGAATAAACCTGACATTACGGGGCGATACTCAATTTGGATCAGCCCAAAGCTTACCACCATCGCTACCTGGCAGCTGTCCTAAGAGCAGCCGGTTTCAATCCCGTTTTCAGAGCCTGGATCGCTACAATGTGCAGCGGTATCTGCTTGGTAATTAAACTAAAAAGCCACTTCTCAGAACCGTTTCGCATCGTGCGTTCAGCCAGTCAAGAATGCCCCATCTCTTCTCTCCTGTTTTGGTGCTGGAGCCATTGCAACTGAGGCTAGAGATGTTGATGGCTCCCGCTAGAACTGGGACACAGGAGAATTGTATCTGCATACACAGACGATCATCATGGTGTCAGTCAATTCAGAAATCAAGGTGGTCAGGATCTGGTTCAGACCAGACCTCCAGATGAAGAAAACCTGGGAAGAGTTTGCGAGCAGGGTAGCCAGTCTCACTCAGAAATGGAATGAGAGGAAGCTGTCCCTGAAAGGTCAGATGGAAGTGGCTAACGCCGACATCACTTCAGTGGTGTACTACCACCTGTCTGTCGTGCATTGTCCCAGGAAACACCTAACCAGATTGGAGCGTATGCTCTTTCACTTTCTGTGGAAGAGACAGGTTCCGCTTGCCAAAAGATCCATCTGCTGTCAACAACCCCTCCACAAGGTCTGGGGATGCTGTCGCTGATGATGCGCAGGCACACAATGAGGCTGACGCACCTGCAGAGATTCCTGGACTACTACTACGACAAAGACGGTGAACAACATGTATGGTCACCATTCGCGCGACACATCTTTCCGTAACTAGTCTCTTCGACCGAGTTTCAGCCCTGGGTTAAGCCCACACTGAGTTTGGGTACTTGACACCTGGAATGTTGCCAGGTGCTCACTGCTCTCTACCCGCTGGACAATGCAGTCGGGGCAAAGTCGTCAACCCTCACATTCTAAAGAGGGTTAGTGGAAGGTACGAGCGACAATGGCTTGGGAACGATTCTGGGCACTGACGATGACTGTCTGAGCAGTCTCTTCTGAAGGACTTTCAGATTGGGGATTATGGGCAACTTCCAAAAGTCCTTGGCCTGGCAGTGCTACAGAAGGGGAGGTGTCTGTTCAAGACAAGCTCTATTGGCACGAAAGTGCCAGCAGACAAATCTATCCGAGGTGCGTGCAGGGCGACAAAACCACCCTGCATGGGCTCGTTCAGTGACAGTGCACTGCCAACTTGTAGGCTTGTGTCGAATAGCTGCTATCACATGTAGGATGGATCCAGCTATCAACTGAGTCTATAGTGAAGATCGACCAACTGCCTTCCTCTGGCAAGGAAGAATGGCTAGTCTTCCTCAGCCTGTTGGCTACTGTGAACGAGGTTGTGTGGTGTACGCGATTGAAAGTTTTGAGAATAGTGCTCTTCCTCTTCGGCCAAATTCTCATCAACTTTTAGAAGTACCATTTGAAGAAGAGGGTGAGAATGGAGAAGGAGGCGGTGCCTTCTAGTGTGTTTTGCGAAGGGTATGTGAGAGCGGCGCGATGGATGAAGCTATATGGGCCTAACTGATTATGCGACTGTAAACAGGAGGCAAGAAACTAGGAGAGGGAACCAGAGTAATTTGGGATTTTGTGTGTTTTTTTTTCCATGAATCATCATATTGGATATCTTTTCTTGCTGACTGTTTATTGTTAGCTAATGTTCTTTATTGATTTTGCCTTCTGTGTACTCAATGTAAACCCTACCCGGCTGATTTTGTATTTTGTCCTCGTACTGTCTTGGGCCGTTGTAGCAGAATCGTTAAAGTGTTGAACAAAATGCCTTGCAGTATTTGTTCCAGCTATTTACTTTCTCAGTTCAAATCCTACCGAGGGGTCAACTTTACCTTTCATCCCTCTGGGGTCAATTTAATCGACTTCTCCGTTCCTCAAATTTCTGGCCTTGTACCTATATTAGAAACGATTATTATTATTATTATTGCTTTCAGTTTGAGCTCCATGCCGTTTTGAAGTTTGAACAAATTATTGTTGTTTTTGCTTTGCTTGGTATTTGTTATTTTCAATTGTTATTATGTATTTCATTGCGGAACTGCCCAGGAGCAGAAAGGAGTGGTGTTTTCTTTCTATGGGGGGTCTCATTTTTGAACCACCACCGTTTTTTGTGAAAAATTGGTTTTGAAATTTGAAGAAATACACAAGGTAACATCTAACGAGGAAGGAGAAGAAGAGACAAATGGAGGAGGAAAAATGCATGTGAATTTCCCCGCTCGTTAAATAAATTCATGGCTGCAGCAAAGGTGAAGCCTGGACTAACAACAACAGCACCACCACCATCTTCACCATAAACACAAACACCAGCACTGTTGTTATTGTTGTTGTTGGTGTTGTTGTTTAGCCTCAAGTCAGCTCTGATCAATCAGACCTATGATCAAAAGCATTCCAGCCACGAACATCCCATCTTTTTTGTATACCAGGGACTACATTATCCAATGTGTCCTTCCTTTTTTAAGGCTGTAGGGTGTGATTTTGAAGGAGATTTGGATGCTAATTCTAGCAGGTCGAGCGACTACGAAGAAGCTCCCTCATTGGCTCATCACTAGCACTGTTGTTGGTGGTGGTGGCGGTGACAATGGAAATACCATCACAGCGATGACCTCACAAAGAATACCAGCAGCGTGGTCAGAGATGTGACGACTGCAACAGCTGGTACAACAACCAGTGACACCATCACCATTCCATATTTAGTCAATGTGTCTTTCTCTTTTTAAGACACTAGGATGTGATTTGAGGGCAATTTTACTGATATTTCTAGCAGGTTGAATCACCACATAGAGGCTTCCTTGTTAGCGCGTGAGAAGTAGGGGTGATACATAGAAGCAGAAACCATTGTAGTAACGGTAAAAGAGCCAGAGGGTGGCTACAGCACATTGTTGAGTTAGTAACTATAGAATGTCGATGAGTGAAGATTGCGCTATCAATCACAAGGCTTTTTTTTTCTCGGGATGATATGTAGAATGTTTGAATGTGTAGCACCTCCTTTGTCCCAGATATATGAATGGTACTCATACTTAGTGTGTGTGTGTGTGTGTGTGTGTGTGTGTGTGTGTGTGTGTGCATGCGTGCATGTGTGTGTGTGCATCTGGTCATCGTGAGTCAGACCAGTGTTAGGGAATATAATGCCCAGTCTTCCATGCAGTATTCTTAGACAGCTTCCTACTGAAAAATGAAATAGTATGAAATTGTATTATAGGTTTGATTTAAATGGATTTGTTAAGTCTGTGCTGCAGAAATGTCAAAGCCATGCCAGTCTGGAAATTACCCCCCCCCCCCATAAAACCAATAGTGATAATGATGATGATGATGATGATGATGATGATGATGATTTTCAAAGTAAATTTAATAAAAAAAAAAAGAAAAAACTTTCCTTTCCAGTGCATTGCTCATTAAATGTAGTGATATTTCTTTAATAGTAAGTAATCTAACTTGATTTTTTTGTTTTAATGTCAATTTTCTACGTTAATTTTCATGTAATTTTCAAACCAATTTCTTTCAAGTATTAATTCTATTATGAGCACTGTTGATTCACTGAAGACTGGGCATTATACCGCATTCCTGGAATTAATAATATCTGTTAATTAAACATCCTCTTCTTTCTTTAAGCCTCAAGGTAAAAAGTAAAGTTTTATCCCAGAATATGAAGAAGATATTGCCAGTGATAGGTGTGAACCGACTCAAGTAACCAATCTATCAACAAGCAGCGAGGGCTCCTTTATATCAAGTTGAGGACCCTCTTTATTACTTTTATGCAAGTGCATAAGAACACGTGGGGACACATCTGTGATGAGAACTTAAATGTAGCCCAATCACTCCAAACAATCTTATTTGAAAACTGTGCATCCGCACTACATTTTGCCAAAATTCAACTCTTTGGTCAGGATCATCTTCACTGTGGTTATGTTTTGTTCCAATGTTGGAATAAAACTTTTCCAATGGGTGCACTTCAAAATGCACCGGGCACTAACTTTTAAAATGCCTGTCTCACCAGCCACTTGCCAAATAGATTTTTTTAGAGATCGATGGTAAGTTTCCGTTGCCCTTGTTTCTTTTATGGGGCTTGTGGATGTCAGCAGTCTTCCAGAATGATGCTTGTGGACGTCTTGAACAGTTCTTTCTGCTTCAAACTCATCTTTAATGTGAGCAATGGTGAGCCGCATTAGCGGATCTATATAAAACTCCCTCCTAAAACGTATTTGTACTTTAGCTACATTCTCACACATCCAGTAATGCTTTAGGATTAGTCTCGTTTCAGCCATTATTTATAATCAGTTGCACTTGAAAAAGAAGAAATATTTATTGAATTGTGGCTATAAAAGTGTGTATACATTTTTTGAGGCACACATATATATATATATATGTATGTATGTATATATAAAGAAAAAAATGAACATTAATTTTTCATTTTACCCACTATAACGAAGAATTCAACAAAAATAACGCGATGTTTGGATTTTAAGGATTACCATTTTTTTGGCATTTGGGTTTTTAGAGAATTTACCCAGAAGCTTTCAATTTTGCAAATACTTTCACGTTTGCCCCGGTAAATTCCCGACCACCTTTCTTAGATCATTAGGTGGCTGGTGTTATCCTTCGTACAAATACAGCCAACTGTGCCGTATTTACTGTCTCTGTTGTCTCATCTACAGCTATTGAATAAAACACACAGCTTCTGATGATGCTTATTTCAAGGAGACTTGAATATCGTTAGCCATGTCTTTGATACGGTCAGAAACTCTCCTCCGTGATAAACTAATATTCTCAAACAATCTGACTTTATTTTAGAGGTAAAATTCGTGCTACAGCAACTATACAATCACTTTAACAAACTCACCGTCAATGTGTTGTTTCACTTTCTTTGCTCTCAGCTCACAGACTTCATAACTTACTTGTGTTAAGGAAGTATTTTCATTAATATGTCTTTTAAAAATAGATTGTTGTTTGCATAAAGATTCTTTTTAAAATGCTCTTTCAGTTTTTCGTATTTCCTTATGATTGGCCAAATGGTGGCGTTCAAGATTGTACTTTTTATAAACTGCAACCGAATCTTTACAAATAAGATGCACACATTAGCTATGAAAAAAAAAATTAAATGTCTATTTTTCATCAAACAAACAACAATTGCTAGCAACTCTTTTTCTTTTATTAGCACTAACCATTGCAGAAGAGGGTACTTTTATGCACTTTCCAATAATGATTTAAAATGTTTAATAGGCAAATGAAAAGCTGAATGTAATAAAGGTGTAAATATTGCGTCATCAATTCATACGTATTCCGACTCATGATCAAAGTCAGAAGATAAATATTACGGTTAACAGAATTTGTTTATGTTTTATAGGGGTATTGAAAGCAACTTATATAAAATTACTATTTGGGTGTTAAAGGTTAAACTTTTTTTTGCATATGGGTTTTTAGAGAATTTTGACAGCAGGAGGTTTCAACTTTGAATGTGGTCGAGAGGCTCTCCACCCATGCCCTACGTGGTTGCTCGACCTGCTAGATATACTAGCCAAATCTCCTTCAAATCACACCCTACTGTCTAAAAAAGGACACATTGGATAACTACTACTACTACTACTACTACTACTACTACTACTACTACTACTACTACTACTACTACTAACATAATCACTATTGCAACAACTACCACCACTACCCAGCACCATTTGCTTTATTCGCTTGCCACCACCACCACCACCAACAACAACAACAACAACGTCGATGACACTGCCATTACGAGCAAACAAGTAAGCCTCTACGTGGTCGCTCGAGGCTGCCAGAAATGGAGAAGTCAATGCATCAGATGGGCATGAGTAGTACACATTTTACCAGTTCAGAGGAGCAGAAACCGTTATAGTTATAGTAGAAGAGATCGAGGGAGGATACAGAGTGGTGTCGGTGGGCTAGTGGTTGTTGAGTGTTGGTCAGTGAAGGTTTGCCTATCTTGGTTGGACCATTTGTGTTCAATGCATGTCCAAATTTTCATCGGTTGTCCCAGAGTGGTAGAAATCTGCCTGTACAGATATGTCTGTACAGGCTTTCTTGGATATAGTTAGAGTTGTAAATACCCATGTCTGAGACAACAAAAAAAGGAGTCATATACCAGACTGATGGCTGAGTTGATAGAATACTGGACTTCCAGCCGAGAGATTGGCAGTTTGCATCTTGTTACTCGAGCTGTACTCAGTTCATAGCTAAAATAATTAACACACAACAGCCTAGTCCAGTGTTTCTCAAAGTGGGTTCTGTGATTTTGGGAAAATTGTATAATGGGTTCCATGATAAAATAAGTTTGAAAACCACTGGCCTAGTTCACCTAGCTGTATGTTAAGTAGAATGACATACCACTGCAAGCAGCAGTAGCTCCATACAATTGACAACAGTTTTATTAGTTCACTGTGCTGAGTTTCGATTCTTCTGTGGACATAAGGCATTCATAGAATCTCGAAAAACATGACTCTGCTATCAATTCTATCATTACTAAACCAGAGTGAACTGGATATTAAACTGAACGTAAGGGTGTTGACAGAGAGTAAGGATGGAGAATGGAAAGTAAATCAAGAGAGGAAGCACAAGGAGGGTAATAGTGAGCAAGGAGGGGAATGGAAATAAAGCACAAGGAGGGAGGAGGGGAGAAAAGAGGGAGTTAAAGAGCAAGGATAGAGATGGAAAGTAAGAAAATGGATTTTAGAGTATGGAGAGCAATTAGAGAGTCTGTGCTGAGTTCAAATCCTTCTTTTGACTTAGGACATCGTAGAATCTCGAAAAGCATGATTCTACTTTCAATTCCATCAATACTATACTAGAATGGATTGAATATTAAACTGAACGTAAGGATGTAGACAAAGGGGGGGTGGCGAGTAAGGAGGAAAATGAAGAGCAAGGTATGGAGAGCCAGGAAGGAAGTAATGGGTGAGGAGAGAGACAGAAGAGAGAAAATAGAGGAAGGGGTGCAGAAAATAGGTAAATAAGAGCAAAGCAGGAGATGGAGTAAAGGAAGAATAATAGGGAGAGAAAAAAGACAGCTAGGGTGAAAATAGAGAGCCAGAGAAAAAGAGAAACTGGAGGGAGCAAAGCAGGAAATGGAGCAGTGCAAGGAGGGAGATAGAGAGAGTAAGTAGAGAGATTGAGGGAAGAGCAAGAATATAAATGGAGAACAAAGCAGATGAGAATCAGAGGCAAGATTATGGAGGATGATACATAGGAAGACGGGAGATGGAGAACAAGGAAGGATTTGGAGAGCAAGGCAAGAGACAGAGAGCAAGAAGTGAGAGGGGCATACGAAAGGAGAAAATCTATTGCAAGGAGAGAGAGTATGTAGAAAGAGGGAGAGTAAGAAAGGAGATGGAAGAAAGTTAGATGAGTGAAATGAGAGAGACAGAATGAGAACAAAGATGGAGATAGAAAGGAAGGAGAGAATGAGATGAATGTATGGATAATGATGGAAAGAAAGGGAGATAAAAAGCATGGAGGGAGATGGAGAGCCGTGCGGGAGGGAGAGTGACACAGACATGACAATGGAGATCAGTAAGAGAGAGAGAGAGAGAGAGAGTAAGACAGGCATGGAGATGGAGAGCATGGGTGGAGATTTTGGAGCAACAGGAGTAAGACAAGGGGTGGAAAGTAAAGAAGGTGATGGTAGAGAGCAATGAGAAATATAAAAGAAAAGAAGACAAGAGGAAAAGAAACGAGTGAGGGAGATTGAGAGTAAGAAAATGGATTTTAGAGCATGGAGAGTAGGACAGAATATAGAGAGCAAGGAGAGAGAGTCAAAGGAAAAGAAGAATGGAAGATGGGGAGCAGTGAGAAAGTTAGAGAGAAGGGTGTGAAGATGGATAGCAAGGAAAGTAAGACAGAAGACAGAGATCAAGAAGGAAAACAGAGGAGAGTGAAGTGGGAAATGGAGGGAGAAGGAAAATCCCCTCGGAGATGGAGAGCCTACATGGAAATGGAGTGTAAGGAAGGAGATAGAGTAAGGAAAAGGATTGAAGTATTGCCAGCCATAGAGTCATACTGATTTTAGTGACGTAATGTATTAGTTGTACTCACGTACTGCCATCTATAAAGGTCACACTGACCTTTTGCAACTGTCATCCATAAAGCCATACTGATATAATGTATAGTCATATTGACCTACAGTATATATAGTCATACTCACCTTCTGCCATCTATAAAGGCCATACTGACCTTTTGCAGTTCATCATCCATAAGGCCATACTGATATAATGTATATAGTCACATTGACCTACAGTATATTATCATCAACAATATATATATATATATATAATAAGCAGATGTCCGGCCGTTTGGTGATCAGTGTTGGTGACAGGAAGAGCATCCGACCATAAAAATTCTGCCTCAAAAAAACTCTCTCGTCCAACCCATGCTAGCATCGAAAAACGGACGTAAAAAGCGATGATGATGATGATGATGATATAGATGTAAGTATGTGTCTATTTTATATAGCTGTAAGTATGTGTATATTTTGTATAGATGTAAGTGTTTATATTTTATATTGCTGTAAGTATGTATATATTTTATATGGCTGTATGTATGTGTATATTTTTATATGGATGTATGTATGTGTATGTTTTATATAGGTGTATGCGTATATTTTATATTGCTGCAAGTATGTGTATATTTTATATTGCTGTAAGTATGTGTATATTTTATATTGCTGTAAGTATGTGTATATTTTATATTGCTGTAAGTATGTGTATATTTTATATGGCTGTATGTACGTGTATATTTTATATAGATGTATGTGTATATTTTATATGGCTGTATGTATGTGTGTATTCTTTATGGCTGTATGTATGTGTATATTTTATATAGATGCAAGTATGTGTATATTTTATATTGATGTATGTGTATATGTTTTAGTTCTTTAGTTTGATTTAGTCATCATCATGGTTAAGGCCATACTGTATGAGTGTGTGTGTGTGTGTTTGTGTGTATGTGTGTATGTGTGTGTGTGTTTGTGTGTATATGTGTGTGTGTGTAATAGCC
>JAOPJM010347996.1:0-11676 GCA_027124095.1 Muusoctopus leioderma | reverse complement strand
ATGTTGATCTCAGACTCTAGAGAGATGTTGTTCGTGATGGAGGATGCAAGGTATGTGAACTCATGCACTACCTCCAGCACGCAATTGTTGATGGTGACGGCAGGGGCCTGCTCAATGCCTTGACCCAACACTTTGGTCTTCTTCAGACTGATGGTCAGGTTGTAGTCCTTGCAGGCTTTTGAGAAGTTGTCCATAAGGTGTTGCAGTTACTCCTCGGAGTGTGTTGCCAGTGCCGCGTCGTCTACATACAACATGTCCCTGATGAGTACTTCACGTACTTTAGATTTCACCCTGAGTCGAGACAGACTGAGCAGCTTCCCGCCTGATCTTGTGTGAAGGTAGACACCATTAGTTGATGTTCCAAAGGCGTGTTTCACCATGACAGCGAATATGCCAAACAAGGTAGAGGTAAGCACACAGCCCTGTTTCACACTACTGCGGATGCTGAAGGCTTTCAAAAGAAAGCCATCAAACTTAACAACGCCCTTTTTTATCCCCTCGTACACTCCACGGATGTCACCTATATCCAATGATGACTGAATACTTTCACAAAGTTGTAACCAATAGTCATTTGCACAGCGTATGGCTGTTTTCTGGGCCTCGCTTCTTGCTGTTCTTAGTCCTTCTGAAGTTGCCTGTGTGGGGAAGCACGCTTTAACTCGATGACAGGGGTGAGCTTGCTTGATCTCGCTTCAAACCAGTCCTGTGTCTTGCACTATTTCTTCCCGTATGCCTTAAGTGCAATACTGTGGATGGTGTCCCTGAGAGGGTCCCATTTCGACCGAGTATCTTCTTCTGTTGAGTCTGCAAGGAAAGCTTTCTCTAGTGACTTGATGAACTCTACAACTTTTTCTGGGTGTTGTGTCTTACTGGCGTCGACGCGCTGCCTACCTGGAGGCTTGGTGTAGTGCATATTCTTTGGCTGAAGTTTGATCTTGGAGTAAACCAGAGAGTGAACTGAGTCGCAGTCGGCACTCTGAAAGGATCGAGTCATGAGCACGTTTCTCAAGTGGCAGCGTCTTGTGACTATGAGGTCTAGTTGGTTCCAGTGTTTGGAGCGGGGATGCCTCCAGGACACTTTATGCTGGAAGTAGGTGTTCGTGATCCATAATTCATGGAATGTGGAGAGCTCCAGCAATCGTTGCCTGTTGTCATTTATGTTACCAATCCCATGCCGCTCCAGGTAGCTTGGCCAGGAGTCATGGTCAGCGCCCACCCTGGCGTTGAAGTTGTGAAGTAGCAGAAGCTGTTCCTGGCTTGGGATCTCCTGTATTATCATTGAGAGCTGATCGTAGAACTCGTCCTTTGCGTCTTGTGTAGAGCGGAGGGTTGGGGCATAGACACTGATAAGATTTACAGGTCTATCGGATATGTGGAGTCGAAGTGAAAAAATCCGCTCCGCCCCTTTCTAGCTGGGCTCCACCATCTTCAGCAGCAAATTCCTTACTGCGAAGCCAACGCCATGCTCTCTGGTCTCGTCGGAGCCCTCCCCCTGCCAGAAGAAGGAATATTCCCTCTCACGTAGAGTTCCCGATTCTGAGAGACGTGTCTCTTGGAGTGTTGCGACGTTCACTTGGATTCTCAGCAGTTCGTTGTTAATCACTGCTGTCTTTCGTGTGTCACTAATCTTTTGAAGGTTATCTGATATACCAGAGATCATGGTACGTACATTCCAGCATCCTAATCTGAGTGCTGGCTTCTTACTTTGTATTCTTTCTCTTTTTGTGCCCGGTGCAGTTTTTACCGTCCGCGGTTCGGACCACTTGTATCCCCAAGCTCCACACACCCAGTGGAGCAAGCAGACTGTGGCAGGACAATACCTTATTGGCTGGGTCTGCACAGCTTGAGGCAGCGGTAGCTGTCCAGTGAGACACGATGACCTCTCCCTCCGTCGAAAGCAGCCCATGGCGCCTTTCTCGACGCCAACTGAGCGCGGCTTATAACCGGTAGACTGCTGCTTTCCAGTGTCCTCTCCAGAGCGCAGGCTTGGGCAAGGTTAGTATGGAAGACCAGTAGTTGTCCATGCTGCAAGTCTCCCCTCTCCATGCCACTGATATTGTCCAAAGGAATGGCAAGAACCAATAGTCTGGCACCAGTGTTGTTGCAGAAGTTACCAGAACGAAATTGAGAACAACGTCGGACTGCCTTAGGAACTCCAGCTCCGGATTTCCGGGTTTACTACCGAAACCTTCCCATGAGTGGGTATAGTCACAAGGCAGCGGAGGTTTGAGATCAGAGTTTGCCCTCTCTTAGATTTAGTGCCTTCCCAGGCTGACGAGTTCCATCTATCCCGATCAGTGGCATTAGTCATCATCTCTCTAAAAGAGAGAGAGAAATGACATAAATAATTGATGTGCCTCCTCCGTGCAACTGCAGCGTATCGGAAAGTTCATCACTCATTTCCATCGATATACTGATAAAGAAGACGTTACCAGACATACCCAATGTTAGTTTCAACGACACCAGCTGGTTACAGGCCATATTACCAATAAAAGTGGGATTCAAGGGATTCAGGAAATCGTGTATCTTCCACTGCCAGCACATATCTTATCACTGCATACTACAGCAGCATTGATTGAGAGATTAATTTCCAACACCGCAGGATCTTCCTCACCCGGAGACCGTATTCTGCCTGTTTTGGAAGAATGGCGATTCATTTTGGTGTCGAACTGTACCGACGTTGAAAAAGCAGCGACGAAACTGGGATGAGGCAGTTGTTGAGACATGCGGAGCGTGTGCTTACAGACGCAAAAAATCAACAAGATCTAGCACGTTGGCAGCTGCACGTAATCCATGGAAAGGTACTTGGCTGCATTGCCTCCCGGTGTAGCAGATTCGTACCAAGCTGGATAACGGTGCCTTCGGAGTGGGCGTAGCTATTCACGTAGATTCGGACGTATGCCGAATGTTAAGGTGTAAGTGTGGTAAACGATCGAATGTGCTGGCGTGCCGTTTCAGTGCCGGGAGATGCCCCTAATATGCGGAAATAGACAATATAATCAAACGATCTCAAGCGTCTGCGAGTATATCGGTGATTTTTAAGCCCAGAGAACTGGACCAGGGAAATGGCCCGAATTGGTTTAGCAATCATTCGTGGAAAATCTTTGTGTGTCAGCGCTCCTGGAATAGTGATGGCTCCGCCTTCTCCTTTTGTATATATGTAAATAACAAAGACAAATTTCTTCTTTATCCACTAAGAGAAGAATAAAAGTTTTTTTCTGAGAAAATTCCATAAGGTAGAAAAAACCCCCCGAAAATTCAAATGGTTTCAATTAGGAATTGAAACTTCATCGTGCTCTAAGCTGCCTACCACTAAGTTTTTTTGCCAAAAATATTAATAGTTGTTTTGAATGAAATCGTCCAGTGTCTGGAATTTGGTTCAGTCGATGCTTGCAAATTATAAAACGGCTGTCTCATACACTTTTGTGTTATTTGAAAGGGAGTTTCAAAACGACTTTATTTTGTCACTGGATCTAAGAATATTTCATCACTGGATCTAAGAATATTTCATCGCTAAACTTCTGGATTTTGCCTGCATACCGTATTAGCAATGATGATAAATATATTTGACGGATTATTACGGGGAGTTAAAATTATATTTATCGCTACTTTTGTATCTTCCGGGCTAACATTTCTTATAACTTTATTGTATAGGAAAATAGCCCAAATCTTGAATTCAGAACCATTACTGAATTATATCACTTGATTTGGAAACCGCTATGACTTATTTTTTTTTGTTTTTTAAAAGGCTATCTGAATAGTCACGCACTTCTTGTTTTAGCGTGTTCAAAACGTTAATAAAATAAATGCAAAAAAACAAAACTGAACTCCCAATAAAAGGCGAATTTGTTATAGAGAAAAAAAAATACGGTGAACATTTCAACTAAAAGCCGATCTTTTGATATTTATTCCGATAAGTCTAACAAAGCAAGCTACAAACCAAGACTCAATGTCTAATTTTTTCCAGCCGAGTACTCAAGTTTGTAAATATCGCATCTCTGGAAAAATTTCTTGAATTCGAAATCTCCTACCAAACTGACAGTATATCTGGCATACCTTTATACCTCATAAAACTGATATTTGTCATTAATATTTATTTTTCATTTCGATGTTGGGTTATATACTCTTATATGCACATTGCAACTTTCAAAATATGCTCTCTGTTCAAACGAATTTATTGTTGGTTTAGATTCTTAAACGAAGCGAAACCTAATACAAAAAATACCAATAAAATACCAAAGAACGTTTTCACATTTTTATTCTGTCTCGTAAGAGTGAGTACTCTGTATTAACATATTTTACTTTATTTTAAAATGTTAAAACTTATTTTAAAAGATCTGTTTTCCATCCACTCAAAATACTTAATTTTTTTTTTACTATATCTTTCATTAATTAAAAAGGCTTGATAAAACACTCCTCTTGTAATCGAACAAGACCAACGGTCCAAACAATGTTCCTTTCACAATGAGCTTTTGCTAGCTGGTCGATTCTTTTTTTTAATTAAAAAATTTTTTTTTTTTATCAAACACTTCAAACATTGTCTGTGTGTATCGAACCCAACTTGCAGAAAGCCATTACAGTTTTCTCGAAATCAACCTTTCTGCCTGCACCAGCTACCAGTCTGTCACTTATCAAAGGTGATGGCGATAGTCGTAAACGATAACTTTTTGTATCACATTGACCCTCTTTCTGCGTCTAGCAATAGGGTTACTATTGCTGGACACAGAGGGAACAAGATAGCAAATCTATCGATCTGCTATCGTATGGCAATGGTCTCTCGGCCCTGAGTTTAAGTGAAAGCAAAATTGTTGCAATTAACACCATCGAAGCCAGTGATTGTTTCTGGCAGGAGAAGCTCTGACAAAGATGCCTGCGATGATCTCTACTCGTCTGTCTCCTATCTCTTGGATCGGACGTTTTCTGTCAGCTCGTTCCATTGCAGATTGTGTCGATGAAGCACACCTGGTCTATATCCTGTCGACACTGGTATATGATGGTGAGCAATACTTCCGTGGAGAACGCCTTCACATTTGCTGCCCACTTTGCATCCAACTCGACATTTGACACGCAAGTTAAATCTCCCCCAAAGCTATCTCTTTCCATTCAACCAGGCTCACCACCACGCATATATACACACCGAGTTGCTTTAAACCAACAAGGCTACCGCCCCTGGAAATGTCACTTCTATTACACTCAAACAACGCGCTCCAGAGCTAGTCAATATCCTCACTAAACTCTTCAATCTCTCTCTATATAGGGATATATCCCGATTTTTGGAAACGCGCTACAGTGTGACCCATTGCCAAGAAAAGCAACGCCTCTGACAACTACCATCCCATCGCACTCTCACTTCCAACATTTTAAAGGTGATGGCAACAGTCATTACCAAAAACCTTCTCCAACACCTTAAATCTCTCCTCCTCCTTAATGATCACCATTACAGCTTTCGTAGAGCCAGAACTTGGTGATACCTCCTCTCCTATGTGAATCACCAGTGGACTCTCACCCTCGAGAAATTTGGTGAAAGTAGTATTGTTGCTCTCGATATTAGGAAATCTTTCAACCGTGTCTGGTACGCGAATATCCTGTCAAAGCTGCCTGCTTAGGGCTCCATCCAACTCTCGCCTCTTGGATCGGTGGCTTCCTGTCAGATCGCACTATGGCGGCGTGTGCTGATGGAGTTCCCTCTGACTCACACTCTATCAACTCTGGTGTGTTCCAGGGTTTCGGTTCCCCATACCATTCCTCCTATACCCCAAAGATCTACTTGCCATCATCTCCAATAACGCCAAGCTCCTTTGCAGATTATACTACTATTCACTCCACCCTTATCTTCTGCACCCAAAAGTTATCCACATGCAACCTAGACACCTCACGCCAAATCTGCAGAGACCATGAGCAGAGACCCCGGAAACATCTTCCACTAGGGTCATGCCAATTTTGTTTCAAAGACGTGATCGAAAACATCGCACCTAACACTCACGAAACATGAACAACACGCAACTAGGACCCTCACTATCGCTTCAAATGCTACGCCTCTGCATTAGTGAGGATCTCTCCTGGCCAACGCACATCCTGATCATGGAAAATACTGCGTTACAAAGATTGTGGCTCTGAAGAGGAATGCCAAAGTACTTCAGCTCCCAACAACTACTAACCCTCTACAAAACTCAGGGGTGTCCCACAATGTTGTACTGATCCTACATTTGGGACGGGGTTGATAGTCACACACAGGTATCCTAGACTGCATCTAAAGATAGCCCACCCGATGATAGGCATGCAGTCGCTCACAAACACACTCCAACATCTGCCCAACAGATGAACTGTCTCCTCTCTCTGCTCTTCTATCGATACTGCAGTAGCTTCTACTCCACGGAGCTGGCTGGTCTCGTGCCATCTCCACTCAGATACTCCCGACTCAGTCGTCTCTCCTCCTCTCGTTGCACATATTGTATCTCCCCAGACCCCGGCACTAAGAACTGCACCATTCCTTCCTTCCTTCCCAGAACGTCAACCCTCTGGAATTGCCACTCTGCACATATTTTTCCTGCAGACGTCGACTTGAGGAACGTTGACGGCATCATCCCACAAATCAAACCAATAATTAAAAACAATATCCCAGAGTTCAATTACGCCCCCTTACTTTCTTATGTAAGCGACTTTCTAGCTGTCAATTCTAACCTCACATACAAACACACACTCCTACGTCGAATCTTCCATAACATATACCGTAATTATTCGTGTATAATACGCATTTTTCTCCCAAATTTTTAAACATAAAAGTTAGGGGTGCGTATTATACACGAGAACTAAATATTTAACTTTTTTCCGGCCACATGAGTCGCCATATTCGGGACAGCAGGACCGAAAGTAAGTTATATCTATGGTTCAAACTAACTAATGTGTAACAAAGAGTTTAAATCACTAACCAAACACTGGATTTGTTTTAAAAAAAAAAATCATTCACATTGATATTAAGCATATTTTAGTCTGCTTCACTGCTGTCCGTGTCAAAGTTAGACCTCATGACAGTTTCATCTATGTTGTCAGCGTAGTAGATGTCTTCGTCATCTTCGATGTCGTCGTCGTTCACATAGTCATCTTGTCCTTCTTCCCCCAAAAGATGTCATCTTCACTGCCGTTCAGTGCGCTTGTGATGCAGCATCTTTTTTAATGACTTTTCCACAATGGTTTCAGGGATGCTCCACCAGGGATGCTCCACCAGGCTTCCAATATCCATGTATATATA
Organism: Muusoctopus leioderma; assembly: GCA_027124095.1. Classification (NCBI taxonomy): domain Eukaryota; kingdom Metazoa; phylum Mollusca; class Cephalopoda; order Octopoda; family Octopodidae; genus Muusoctopus; species Muusoctopus leioderma. The sequence goes on along the minus strand of JAOPJM010347996.1, from coordinate 4,427 downwards.
ACGAAAAGCTCTGGTCGGAAAATGCGGCCTGTCGGAGTGAGTGACTTGTGTCCCTCTGCCAGCTACTGGTTTCACTTGTTGCGAACGAGTAACTTGAAAGGCTTGTTGATCCTGACGTCCAGTGGTTGAAGAACACTGGTCATCTCACCAAAAATGATGGCAAGATCTGCCCAGTTCATCGATTCCAGTTGCTGTTTCACATCAATCTGTCGATATCTGAATGTGTCGAGGACGAGATCCAGTCACACATCATCTCTGTCAAACTAACCATTCTCGTGGACACGCACCTCAATTCCTTTCGGAAACGTCTCATTAACAGCTAACATCAGCGTGAATCGCTTTTTCTCATTACCAGTGGGCTTGATGTTGACTGTCTTTTAGCCCTTGAAATCCACTATCTGTGCGTAGAAGAGGTCAAAGCTCAGCGGGGTTTGATCTGCATTTCCACTCTGTGACAGGTCGTACCCTATAGCGTCCCGTCATCTAATCATGAAGCGCTGAAACTCCAGGAAGTTGTCTTCGAAATCTGCGGGCAATTTCTGTGCTATGTGAGTCGGGTGACGAACTGATAAATTATGTCTCTCTATAAAGCGCTGACACCACCCAACACTGGCCATGAAGTTGTCAGGCATTGTTCCCATCTTCTTTGTGATTTCCAGTGCCTTGAAACGAATTTCAGCCATTCTGCGTGCCTTCATCCACTCGATCAGCTCTTCTTCCAACTTCGGAAATGCTGCTGATTTCCCTCTGTCTACCTTCTTCGACTTCAGCATGGTTAGAAGTTTGGACTTGTTTTTGCGCCAGAGTTGGATATTACACTCAGAACATCCAAAGTGATGACCAGCTGCTTGGTTCCAATTTTCCTCTGCGCTTGTGTAAGATGATCGTTTAGTCATCATGGTAAAAAAAGTAGAAAGAGTCACACGTGCGTAGGGAATTTGGTTTGCGATAAACGGCGCCTGACTGAGTTTAACGGGGGAAGCTATGAGCGGAGTCGCGTCGTGGCTTACTGCAGGTGACCGATAAATGGTAGAAATTTGTTTCGGTTCTTTTATAAGCCGCACGCGGACGTAGTAGTAATGTCCACTTCTGTTTTACGCCACTACAGAGAAATAGCCACTAGAATGTGTTTGTTTGTAATTTTGTTTCTCCTAGTGTGAACTTATTTTCACCGCAAGCTTGTTGCATTTTTGTGAGAACATGTCCGTCCATTTGCTCTAAATACTGTGTTTCAAAACATAATGTAAACAATATATATTCTTATTTTTAGTCGATACGAACCGTATAAAAAGTTGAACAAAGGTTAAATTTAGCTGCTACAAATTCTAAAAAGTGAGTGCGTATTATACAGGAGAGATGTTTTTTTCCAGAATTTCGTAGTCCAAAGTTAGTGGTGCGTATTATACTCGAATAATTACCACAACAGTGTTGTCCACACGCAACTCCAGTTGCGTACTATTTTAATGAACAGAGACGTTAGAAATATCCTCCAATGAGGACATTACAACTAAGTCTCTTTCAAAAGCACTAGAACAATTACTACAATATCAAGTACTCATATATACATACACATTTTATGCTTGAATAAATTGTAAGAAACGAAGTTTCTTAAATGATTATGGCTGGCTTGCCGTTGTTCTATTTGTGTTTGCGTGTGTGTGGCAGGCTTACACAGCCTTAATGACCGAATTCAATTATTTCAGACAGATCATGATAGGTTGGGCATCAGTTTATTCTTTGTGATCATTGAGAAAATTTGCCTCTGAGGCATTTCTATAAGCGAAGTAAGTGCAATAGCAGACGGAAGCATTTCGGCGCCGAGATCTTCAAACAGCTTCCGTTCACTAGCCGACATTATAAATGACTAGTCAAAATACTTCAGATCCTGCTATGTCAGGAACTTACAAATATTTGTTTATTGTATTAGCATTTTACTACATACCAAACTATTTAAATGGGTAAACACCTGGTGTTATAATTCACCACTGAGGTGTAACTATTGACTATATTTGACACCAGAATAAATGCACACATAGCAAGTTTTGTTTTGCTACAAGAACTATTAGTTTAAACATTTGATACCTCTCATTTGCAATAGCTTCAACTCTGACAGAAAAAAAAATCTCAATAATCCTCGAGGCATAACTGCACTTAAAAACCTGAATGGGGAATTATCAAATGTATTCTCCCAAATGGGACACAAGCTATTCCAAAGACTTTATCTTCGGTGATGCGACCGTACTAATAATGATTTCGCACAGGACCACACAATTTTAGATGAAGGGTGGGCGGAATTTGAACTCGCAACGTAGGGGTCGATAAAATAAGTATCAGATTCTGAAATTTATAACCCTCAACATTAATAATGGTTGCTGTTGTTTAGATCTGAGTCAACCATAATTGAGCAAACCTGTGATCAAATTTTTTTTTTAGCCATGACTATTCCATCTTTTATATCAGACTGTATCTAGGACTACATTTTCCAATGTAGCAGCTTAAATTTGGCTGCTATTTCTGTTAGATAGAGCAACAACGTAGAGGCTCTCTCGTTGACTCGTAATACAAATGGTTTCTACTATAGACACACACCATAACAGTGATATATTTGAGGTCCCTTCTTCCCGTTTGTTTAATTCACATAAACATAAAGTCATAGCACCGACTACATATTGAGTCGTCGGGCATTGCCAGTGATTAGATATCTCGCTTAGATGAACTAAAATTGTACTGCCGAGGTTCATGTGCGTCTGTCTGTCTACTACTACTACTACTACTACTACCACACACACACACACACAGAGAATCGGTGCGTTGATTAAAAATACCTTGTGGTATTTAGTTCCGTTCTAGTTACGTCTCTTTACGCACATTGCTTTGCCGTTCCGCCTTAGGAGGTCGATAAAATAAACATGAGACAGAATACTGCGGCTGATATAATCGTCTAAAACCATTGAAGGCGGTCCCTGAGCATAGCCGTAGTCCAATGGTTGCAACCACTAAAAGAAAAAAGGAATAACAAATCTAACATATGTTAGAGAAAATAAATACTATAACAAGACGATACAAAGTGGGAGCCTCTGTGTGGTCGCTCGATCAGCTAGAAATAGCTGCCAAATCTCCCTCAAAGTACACTTCAGCGTCTTATAAAGGATAATGCAGTCTAAATGTCTGAAAAAAAGGCGGGGCGGTCATGGCTGGAATGTATTTGATCATAAGTTTGCTCAATGAGGTCTCAACAAGTCAAACAAGGGTTGCTTAAGACATGTCTTTCCGCAGTAAATCCAACAACAATAACAATGATTTCTTAGGCACAAGGCCAAATATGAATCAACCCGAGTATATGACTGGTATATATTTTATCGGCTCTGAGAGGGTGAGAGGTAATGTCGGCTTTAGTGGGTTTTTAACTCAGAATAGACTGTAAAGGGAAGTAACTAAATAGTGCAAGGCGTTTTGTTTGGCGCTCTACCTTTCTGTAATATCCATAGTAATAGATATGAATGAATAAACAAATATACGGACCCATATCTATATGTACTTAGTCTCGTTGTGAAATTAGGCCCACAAGGGCTTTTTCGGCAGCTTTTTATTTGACAATTCGTTAGGATTCGCTCAAATATAAACGTAACTTGTAACTGAGAAAGCTCATTTACATACGGGTATAAAGTTGACGACCCAACAATAATTTCTAGAGTAGCAATATGGCATGACGGACCGTCAACAGTGATCTTTCGATTTAAGCACGCAAAATGACCGACTACAAAATCAAAGAAACTCATGCTTTACGACTGTGTTTTGTGTGTGTGTATTCGTTATTTCTCTTTTTTTCTTGCGCTTTGCTTGTAAATATCTTTCTTTTTATTGCCTTTTCTTTCTTCCTATCCATATATATATATGTCTACCTAACTATATCTATGTCTATCTATTTATGTATGTAACTGTATCTATCTACCTAACTATATCTGTCTATCTATCCATTTATATATAGAGTTAGATATATAAATGGATAGACATATAGACAGACATAGATATGTAAATGGATGGAAAGAAAGATATTTACAAAGCGTGAGAAAAAGACCAGAGAGAAAGACAAAAGAAAAATAACGAACACACACGCACTACACACAGCCGTAAATCCTCAGTTTCTTTCATTTTGTAGTCGGCCATTTTATGTGCCTAAATCGAAAGATCGCCCTGTCAACCTTGTACCATTAGGTAAATGAGTTGTGTCAGCCACAAGTTATGCTTACATTTTAATAAGCAGCCAATTGCTACTATCAGTGTACATGAAAGAATCCTGATGAATTGTTAAATATAACTGTTTCTACCATAGACACAAGGCCAACGACTCCAGTACTTGACTGGTACTTTATTTCATCGACCCCGGAAGGATGAAAGGCAAAGTTGACCTCGGTGGGATTTGAACT
>JAOPJM010347381.1:0-11679 GCA_027124095.1 Muusoctopus leioderma | reverse complement strand
ATTGAATTCATATATATATGTGTGTGTGTGTGTAGTTTCATAATATCCGGCTTCTAGCTGAATATCAATTTTCAGACCTCTGGATGATATTATGCAACTAATGTGTCGTTACATACGGAGGAAGTTACATTCAGTTCTGTTTGGAGCATTCAGGGTGTTCTTGGAAATATTCAGTTAGTTGAAATCGCAAAATATGGTCAAAGGGAAATATTAGTTTACCCAATTTGACATAGTAGAATGTTATCACCCAATCTCTAAAACATTATTGCCCAAAGCAATAGATATTGATAATATTTATAACACCATAGATAATAATGATATAGACGTCCTGTAGACTCTGCTTTTTGATGAGAACTCCGTCTGGGTTAAAATGTCTGAGCCGGTGGTTCCTTTGATTTAAGCATATGGTCGTTTGATAGCACTGATATATGCGACCTTATAGGATTATATATCTTGGATAAACTAAGTAAGAATTTTACCACTATTAGATTTTGGCCTTTACAGAGATGATGAACTAGCTGTTTCTAAAAATGTCAATGGGCATACACAAGCTATAATAAGAAAAGATATCCAAACGTTCAGTACTTTTGGCCTTACAATCACAATAACAACAAACTGAACCATAGTTAATTTCCTGGATGTTACCCTTAATTTAAATACTAACTCATATAATCCCGGGACACGCAACCTTTGTGCGTCCACCACACGCCTCCCAGGATGGATCGTAGGCCCATCGCTAGTCCTAACGGCATTGGGTGGAGACTGCCTAAGGCCGAACGCGTCCATTGGTAACCCGCGCGAAGGACGAGGTGGTATGGTTACTTGTAAGCAACCAGACTATACTGCAGTTTTTGGTGGCCTTATTCACACCAGAGACCAAATTGTTAATTTTTCTTAGACCCGCGAAGACTAGGCTTACACAGAGGCGGCCTTTACTCGCCTCGTCGTATCTACATCATTGGGTTGTGAGAGTTTTTCTAAGTGCCAACAGTGTCACCTATTGTTCCATCTCCCCTAGTAACATACCGCTGTTTGGTCCGGGGTTGCTTATTCGTCTGGTAGGAGCCCACTTATATCACAACTAACCACCATATCTGGTGGCCGTACCACTATCCACCACCTGCGGTCCGTTCTCTAGCAGAACAGCTCTGCAGAGAAGAACAGCACTGCTAAGAAGAACAGAATGTTACGTGTCCCAGGACCCAAAAGAGGGTCCACGAGGGAGAAAATGTTAGCAACTTGCAGCTGGAACGTTACAACCCTTACATATAAGGAGCAGGAACTAGTGGAGGAGGTCAGGTGTTACCGGCTAGATATAGTCGAAGTTTCCTCTACAAGGTTCCGTAGCTCTGGTACCATAGATTTGGATGGAGGATGGAAACTCCATTATTCAGGCTTGGTGCCAACTAGGACTGAGGATACTCACAAGTACCCGGCTGTCGGAATGTGTTATCGAATGGTTCCCATTGGGCAGGGGGGTTTGTCTCATGAAGCTTAGGCTGAAAGAAGGGCCTCTGTGGTTGGTGCAAGTTTATGCGCCAAACAGAGAGTCCGAATACAGATCCTTCCTTGATTAAGTCACTACAGCTTTATATATAGTTAAGACTGAGTCATTTGAACTGCTGGGAAACTTCAATGCACATGTTGGCACAGATCACCTGACATGGAAAGGAGTGATTTGGACGAATGGCGACCACGATCTAAATGTTAACGGAGAGGCCTTATTAGACTTCTGTTCTGGTAATGGGCTCTCTATTATGATCACCTTTTTTCCAGCACAAAGATATCCATAAGTATACATGGTATAAGAGAAATCTGGGACAGAGGTCGATAATTGATTTTTTTATTGACTCTGATCTCTTTGATTCTGTGCTGGATGTTCGTGTTAAGAGAGGGGCTGAGCTGTCAACTAATCACCACCTAGTTGTCTGCAACCTGAGTCTACCTAAAGTCAAGAAAACCCACAAAACTGGCAGATCCAACACAATCTACAGGATTAAGTGGGAAACGCTAGTTGATGAGGGGGTCAGGACCAATTATGCAGGCACTATTGCATCCTAATTCAGAGAAGTCCTTGAACAAACTGAGGACGTCGAAACGGAGTGGAGATTGTTCAGCTCGACAGTTTCCTCTTCAGCTGTTAAATGGTGTGGACGAAAGCGGCTCGATGTGACGCTGGGTGGCAGGAGAACCACCTGGTTTAACCAGGAAGTTAAAGATGTCATCAGAGCAAAGAAAGCGGCATACAGAGCTTGACTTGGAAATAAGTTTTCGTTCTTGCACTTGCGGTACAAAGAGGCGTGAAAAGTCGCAGCAGAGACAGTAAAGACGTCCAAGGTTGAGACATGGGAGGACTTTGGGGTTAAGCTGGAATCTGACTTCAAATCGGCAAATAAAGTATTCTGGCAGACCATGCACTGACTTCGTAATAAGAAGTCCCCCTTCACGCCTGCCACCAGAAACTCATCTGGGGTCCTTCTCTCTGTAGAGAAGTGCATCCTCGTGAGGTGGAGAGAATACTTTGCTGATCTCCTAAATCCGGTCACGATAACATCTTCTGGTGTACACGAGGTGCATCTGGGGGGTGAAGACTAGCCTCACAGAGGCTGAGGTCACAAGGGCAATTAAAGCGCTCAAATGTGACAAGGCCTCTGGGGAGGATGAAATCCGACCCGAGATGTTAAAAGCCTTAAATAGAGAAGGTATTATCTGGCTGATCCGCATGTGCCGGATGGCCAGGATATCTGGAAAGACACAAAAGCAATGGCAATCGGGAATGGTAATCCTAACTTTTAAAAAGTTTTAATTATAGAAGAATCTCCTTGTTAAGCCTCCCCGGTAAAGACGCTAGGTGACTGAAAAAGAGATGTAGGGATATTGTCAAGTCCAAGATAGCTGACGAACAGTGTGGCTTTCGTCCCGGATGTAGCACGGTCGACCAAATATTCATTCTATTTCAAGTCTTTGAGAAATCATGGAAGTATTGCCAAGAGGTGTATGCTTATTTCGTGGACCTCGAAAAGGCATATGAACGTGTGCCGTGGGACTAGCTGTGGAGGGTTTTGCAGGAGTTTGGGATCGACGGACAGCTTCTTGTTGCCTTCAAGTCCCTAGAGTGTGTGTTCGGATAAATGGTGCTAAGTCAAAACCTTTTAATGTGGGTGTTGGACTCTGCCAGGGGTGCGTGTTGTCACCTCTCCTGTTCATAATCTTTATAAACTGGATTGACATGCGCAGCCACGGCGGAGGTGGTATAAAAATCGGCGGGTGTAGGATCAGTAGACTGATATTTGCAGACGACATGGTACTGCTTAGCTCGTCGGAAGGAGATCTCCAACATGTACTAAATAGGTTTGTTGTCGAGTGATGTAAGGCAGGAATGAAAGTCAGTGTTGCGAAGACTGAGACATTAGTCCTCTCAAGAAAGCCTACGCTGTGCGCTTTGCATGTTAGTGGAGCTACGCTGAATCAGATGGAGAAGTTCAAGTATCTCGGAGCCGTCTTCACGAGTGATGGAAAGCAAGAGGCTGAATTAGATGCAAGAATTGCTGGAGCTGGTGCAATAATGCGCCAGCTTCAGTCCTCTATTATCAGAAGAATGGAGGTAGGTGAAAAAGCCAAACTCGCTATCTTCAGTTCGGTTTTCGTGCCTACTCTTACATATGGTCATGAATCTTGTGTAGTGAGCGAAAGAATACGATCGTGAATACAAGTAGCCGAAATGGGGTTCCTCCGAAGGGTCTGTGGAGTAACGTTACTCGATAGGGTACGTAGCTCGGAGATAAGGGAGTCGCTCCAGGTAGAGCAGCTACTTCTCTGCATTGAGATATCACAGCTCCGGTACTACGGGCATGTGATTAGAATGTCTGAGGAAAGAATTGCGGGACATATTTTACGGGCAAGGCCAACCGGCAGGAGAACTAGAGGTAGATCACGAGAAAAATGGTTGGATAATATCCATAACCTCGGTTGGTCTCACTTGGGGATCCAGCCAGATCATTTGCTGACGGTTGCTTCTGATCGGACCTTATGGAAGGCGTGTCCGATGACTCTGCCCCCAAAACCCTCTCAGGAATAAGTGGGTGAGGATGACGGATGGATGGATGCTGATTCATGCATATTTAATAAGAGCACAGGATTAAGTAAAAGTGAGTAGGTTTTATTTTATTTGAAACTATTACTGAGCATCATATTTTATCTTTTATTCTTGAAATTCTTTAAATCTTAAAATACTTTTCAAACTGAGTGGAGACCGGAATGCCGGTGGGCAAACCACTCATGGAGAAAAAAATCATTCTTAAGACGTGTGAAACCTATACATCCAAATATTGGAACTGGCCAGGAGTAATACATGCAAAGATAAAGAAATGATATTTCATGAAGCATGATTGAAATATATATAATTTGTACTCATTTGGATTAGAGTTGTGCTGAGCCCGAGCTTATATGAAATTAGATCTGTACCCAGCATGGCCCTGGGAACTGTGAACACTGCCATATCAACACCTCAGGATACACAATATTTTGGAGCATATATAGAGATATCTCGAGCTTCCAGCTCTTGAGCATCCTACATAAAATTGGCCATGGGCAAAGCAGGATTCCTCAAGATAGTCCAGCAAGTATCAATGTTTGCCTTTGGCATTTATTGATGGACCTGAACTGGTAACTGAAGTTTTCTAAATTGAAATGGCGTATTTGTTGGTATGAGTGAAATTCTGCATATAATTGCATCCTCACTTTTGACACATCCCATGAGAATAATAGTCTTGATGATATGTAGCTTAAACTTCTTAACCATCAGTCTGCAGCCACTGCATAGCTGTGGCTGATCCAAATTACGTGGTAGTATTATTGGGGAGCCTTTGTTTTAGCTGAAGTCTGCATGGCGGTTGACCAGGAGATTCTATGGAATTTTAAAATTCTGCTCGTTAATGAGCTGCGTCTTCCTGATCCACAACATTGTCTATTGGTTTGTAAGTACGGCTATTTCCTGGAATTGCTCGAAACAGGTGCCAGTTGATGTTGTTTCTTCCATGCAAAGTTAATTCCTGTTGAAGATACCACAGGGACCATCAGCCATCTAGGTTTTAACAAACCTGAAGAGCTCTTTGTCCCTGCCAGGTTCAGGAAGCTCTGCTGATATGATGGAATAAATTTGATTGGAGTGAATCGTATCTGTTAACCGCATTAGGATGTATGCATGCAGTAAGCACATTTTTGACATTATATTCTATACATGTGACACCTAACCGGTCCAAATATTTGATAGTAATCAAATCCATCATCTTACTTAGTTTTAAGTGGAAAACCCTGGCTGTAAGATCATGCCTGTGAATGCATATTTGGCCTAGAAGGATCTCTTCTTGAATTTCATTCCATTTAGAGTTGCATGTGAAAGTAATGAAGAGATCTGGGAGGCCGAAACAGCGAACATGTGTTCGTTTGTGCATGTATGGAGGGCTTCCAGTAAAACGCGAAGGAAGAATGCAAAGCTGACCAATCTCTCCACCAGCTATATCATTATTGATTGCTTTTTGTAAATGCATATAAGAGTCTGCCCTCAGCACTTTTTATGAGTTCTAATGTAGCACAATCTCTCAGATTGCATCTCAGCAAACATGTCTACTGCAAACTGGTGGAAGAGAGTTTGACTTCGATACAGGTGGTTGAATGAGTTATCTCGAACTATGAAGGGATAGACATAAAAGTCCACGCATGAGACAGATTTTGAAGACTTTGATCAGGCCTGTGATGTTCCAATGTGATATCAATCTTCACTATTGACATAAAGAAAAGAATATTGCTGCTCATCATAGAATCTATGTCTCATTTGAATGTTTGACGGTGTTGTCTTTGCGCTTCAAAATGATGCCTCTTTTGCTATGTGTCTCTCCACTTATAATGACAACAACCTCATTGCATTCAGCTGCATTTAAACGCGCATATTGTCTAGAGGGCATTTTGTTATTCAACAATGACAATTTGAAACTCTAAGGTGGGTGCTAACTCCAATGCATGCTTGAAGCTCCTGGCATAGCTATTCTTTGCATGGACTATCTATTGAAGTTTAAGAATGAAGTCAAACTTTGCGCTTAGGGAGATGGTGATTCTGTTATGAGCTTGTTTCTTTAAGTCCCCAACAAAGCACAGTTGCAGAAACCTGGGCTCTCCAATGGGGTGGGACTGAAGTGATCCATTCTTGTGGTAGATTTGCTCTTGTAATTTAAAAGTTGGTATGAATACCTCTTCTCTGACAATGTTGGCTCTAAAGGTAGTCATTTGGAGAGCAAAGTTGTATTTTCTGATGCTCTGTAAAAAATGTCTGGGTTCCTCAGTAGTAGCAGTAAGATGCTGTCTTGGGGGCTCTGGTGGATCAGCAATGAGTGGTAGATTCACATTTCCATTGCAGCAGCCCACTGCAGATGTCTCTTGCCTCCATTTCTAGGTCTAGAACTTGCGAATGTTTGACATGGTGCCCATTGAAACTATATTTTCAAAAGCATAGTTATGTCCAGAATCATAGCTGAAAGCACCCTTTTCCACTACACATGTGTGTATGATCAAGATCTAGCTTCTGCTTGTTTTTCACTTTGCGCTTTCTGACTTGTGTGGCGCTGTTATGGGGTTTCATGGTGTCTACGTGCAGCCTGTCTGGCAACATTCTGTTCAAGGTGAGCCTGTCGTTCATCAGAAAGGGAGAGAGAGAGAAAAAAGATGGAGACAGATAGACAGTGAGGGAGAGAGAGAGGGGGTGGAAGAAATAGATAGCGATAGAGAGAGAGTGAGCGATAAAGGAAAGAGAAAGACTGAAAACGACAAAGCTTTCAATGAGAAGCAGGAAGAGAGAGAAATAAAAGACAGGGCTTCAGCACTATGGTGGCAGCGGAGAAGCAGGCGATAGCTACATATGAAAGAAAGAGAGGAAGGAGATAAGAGAGTGGTGAGGAGTAGGAAGAGTTGCTTAAAGCATTATAAACTTTCTCTAATATACACTATATACAGAGCCGTCTTAAGTATATTTGACAGGGCAAAGCAATGTACTGGAGCCCCTAACCCTCTTGCCCCCAACACATTTAAATTAAGTTCTGCAACTAGGAAATGTGTGGCATTTTATTACAGAGAACTGCGTTATAATTCTTTGAAAGTCTATGTTATTGAGGATGTCTCTTTCAATGTACTTGATGGAAAGCAGATTCAACTGCTGCTGTCCCACTGCGTTGCGAAGATGATTCTTTGTAAGTTTCAACCTAAAAAATTAACGCTCCCCGGTACAATTGTTGGGAAACACAGATTTCAACTTATCTGAAATGATTTTGCTGTATATTTCTGGAAAAGTCTTGCATTCTTCATTGTGGACAATGTAGTGCTTGAATTGCTTACATTCATTGAGTAATTCATTGTAATAAATATCTTCATGATAAGCATTAGCCAAGTTTTCACACCTTTGACTCCGCTCATCAATGTTGTTTAACTTACTGAAGAAGGAAAACAGATTACCATTATTTTCATAAGAAATTATCATGGCCACTTAGTCAGATGATATTTCAGAGAGTCCAGAATAGGAAGGTATATTTTCACCTTGAGTTTTTCCCTTTCATCAAGAAGTGTCTGTTCCACTGTTCTATCGTATCTGGTAAAACGTACACTTCGCTCACTTGCACGTGTGTCTCCATCGTTATATCTTTAATCTAGACACCTGCTTTTAGCATTCACTTCATAATCACTCAATTTGAATCTCATTTCTTGAAGATAGGATTTTAGAGACTTGAGGAGATTACTAGCAACAAGTATGTCCACATCATTCGACTGCGAAATATTACTTTTGTTCACTCTTTCCAGAATGTCATTCCAAAGAATTGACAAAAAGATAGTCCCTAGTTTCTCCATTTACTTGCTCAATCCCTCAACCTTGTGTCTTGTATTCCACGCCTCACCAACATCAAGTGCAACTTGAATTTTCTCAATATTTCCATGAAGAACAGTGACAGTATTGAAATGTGATGACTATCTTGTGTCAGAGACACTTGACCACGGTATAGTTTTTTTCTCCCTAATATGACTTCAGAACATTCCAGCAATGTGTGGAAGCCGAGTAAAAGGAATATAAATGCCCGAAGTGTTGTTACTACTGATTCTTCACTGTATGACACCGCTGCTTCTCGCAGTATATCTGAAGTACCTGCTGTTCCTGAAGTTCGCAGGTCGAGTCGTAGACGTCAGCCACCCTTCCGGTTTGGCGAATACGTGTGTGGAAGCTAGTCAGTAATGATTGGAGGTGTTGTGTTGACAAGTAACGTTGATGCAAAGGAAGTATATCCAAAATCTCCAAAAGCTAATCTCGGATAGACGCCCTTGGGATAGAGCTCTCGAGTATGAAAAGGACGCAAACGACGGAAGAAAGGTTGTTACCAGAATGGTGGACTATTTTCAACTCGATGCACAAGACGTTTGTTTATAATGTGCTTCAGTTATTGTCAATCAATATCAATTGAGTGAAATTTAATAGAGACATAAAACCACTCAGCTCAGAAAAACATAAAGAACTCGTACACACAGAAATAGCTGCACTATGAAAAGTCTTATTAGCCCCTAATTCCATGGTGGGCTGCACAAAGAATTACCAACTATATCAACTTTGAATATGTACAAAGTAAATGTTGAACTTTATAAAATATAATTAATTAGTAAGCTATATGACATAAAATTTAAATTGTACATGTTATGCCTAGAATCATACATAGCTTACGTTGATATTTGTTTAATAGATGTGCTAAAATAAAAAAAATGTTCATCTTCTTACAGCTCTTTAATAAATATAATACATTTGTAACATTTAAGCCCTTTTAATTTTCTAATTATATTTTTCATGGTTTTTTGCGTACTTCATAAATTTAATAGAGACATAAGGGATAAAACTTTTTAATTTTTTTCTGAAAAAACTAAACAATTCTCTCATATATTGAAATATATCAAAAGCTCACACTTTGTTAGTTTAACCGAACGTCCGCTTCTTTTATTTTCCCATTTAGAATTCATTTCACTAAAAACCCGTTCACAGTATGCTGAAGTCCCAGGAATTGAAAACACAAATGGAACTATTTGGAAAACATTCGCACATATAATGTCACTATTTTTTAAATCATATGCCAGCTGCTACTTGTTATTGTGCATCTCGTAAAAAGTGGAGTATTGTGGGTCATTTGATAGTAGTTTCTAATCAATGTTACTTCATCAAAGAGTTCACCCATATTAAATTTAGTTTCTCATTTAGTTTGAAAACTTCAACGACACCGACAAATTTTCTTTTATTTCGTTATAGAGACGATCGATAATTCCTTTCATTTTTTGCAGTTAACCCTACATCCTTGCATTTTTCACCAGGCGTTTGCGATTTTTCTGGGGCATCTTCCCTGTTGGATATCCCATTCATCACATAGTTTTAGACCAACTCTAAATGATTCACTGGTCAATGATTCTCAGCTGCTTAAAGAATAACATTGAAGGGCCTTTAAATCATGAGCGGCATTGTAAAAGTTTATGGTATGATCTTTGAGTCGCTTTTGAACACGGTCAATCCAAATGAAAATTTTATTACAAAATCCAAGCAAAACAAGAAATTAAAAGTCAAAATTTGATTCAACGCCTGCCTTATCATCTCTTGTAAAAACAACAGTTTAATTTTGATCATCTACCATGTTTTGCAAAAGTTCCACTATGATATCAACGTATTCATGAGCTTGCTTCACAGTCTCTATTCTGGAACACTGTCATGTTTCAGATTCCGATTTGACAACTATTGACATGACTTCTTTCAGCTTTTGCCAACGGAGTGTTCAGCAGTACATTATGGTTAGTAGCACACATTCCAACCAAATTGAGTGAATGACTGCCGCAGTCTACAAAAATAGCTTCGCACTTTTTCATAAACCCTCTGTTTAACATCACTTTTATAACCAACCATAACCGCAGCAATGTCATAGTTATATTTTTGAATTATTAACTAACATTATAAAGGAAAGAAACATAAAAATGAAAGAAACATTTTTATATTCAAATAACATAGAGAAAATATATTAATTCGAATTAAATGCAATAATTCTTTAATTCAAACAAAATAGAAGGAAATACTTTAAAGAAAAGTGAACTATTAAGAATAAATAATCATTTTGGAAAATCCCACGATCGATCAGAAGATCATAGCCAATCATTAAATTGAACCAAGGAAATGCTGAATGCTATCTGTCGGTTGCAACTCCTGAAAGTCTTAATAAAACAAAGATTATTCAGTGAATTTTCTGATAGATTTGATCTTATTGAAAACCGCTCATTCTGATTCTACACCTGTTACCTGTAGCAAAATGATTTTGTTCGAAAAGATAATTTTATTATTTAAATGGTAAAGTCTGGAAAACAAATGTCAAGACTATGACGATTATCTTACCTCTTCCATAAAGTCACACACTCGAGGAGACAGTGCTATACTGAAATCATACAGTTCTCTACGGACGGAGAAAATTAAGTGTGAACAGAAATTTATGAAAAATGTATCGTCGGTTACTTCTCGGATTTGCGCGATTATCAGCGTTGTTCACTTTGCAAATTTCAAATGCACAAAACGTAATATTTATAGCAAAGATAACACGGGTCAACAAAATAAAACTTTTTGTTCTGATCAAAGATGTAAATGCATTTCCTCAGAGTACATTTGATGCTGATTCCGAATCTAGCTTTAGCTTTTCCCTATAACATCGTTTTTTTTAATACAGATATTTGTATTCTATTTCTAAGTAACAAGGTAAGGATCATTCAAGAAAATGGGAAAAATAGGAAAAATAAACCCGAAAAAATGGAGAAAAACAAAGACAGGGGAAAGAGATGTGCAAAAGAAGGAAGGTGAAGAGGAGTGAAAAAATAACGAAAAAGTTGAGATAATTGAAAAAATAAATAAATAAAAAAGGAAGAGAGTTGCGTACGTACGTGCCTGGAGGCTGCCATATTGGGAAAGGAAAAGGAAACGGGCTTTTGGGGGGCAGAGAGTTCGGCAAGGAGCGATAACGGGAGCTAGAACAGAGAAAATTTAAAAAATGTTGAATATTGCTCAGGAAATGCGTGTGTGTGTGTGTGTATCTGCGTGTGTGTGTGTGTGTGTGTGTGTGTGTGTGTATCTGTGTGCGTGTGTATGTGTATGTGTGCGTGTGTGTTTGTGTGTGTGTATGTGTGTGTGTGTGCGTGCGTATGTGTGTGAGTGTGTGCGTGTGTGTGTGTAGTTCAATGGTAGGTCAACAAGTGGCCAAATGTGAGTTCAAGCGTGACGAGTTTGCGTGTGTGCATGTCGGTGCGTACGTGCACGTGTGTGTGTGACAGAGAGTGCGCGCGAGCACGTTTGCCAGTGTGTGTGTGTTTTTGCAAACAACCACACAACCAAACACGCACACACACACATGTCGGCCGCACGCACTCATACACACACACTCGCATGCACACACTAACATACACACAAACACACACACACACACATAGATAGATAGATAGATAGATAGATAGATAGATAGATAGAGATATATAATATATATAGAAAATTCAGGGAAATTGTGTATAAGGAAATATATGTTTAAATAAAAAATTCCAACATGACCGGATTTCAAATATTTATTTATATATAATTTACATTCATAT
>JAOPJM010347276.1:0-11680 GCA_027124095.1 Muusoctopus leioderma | reverse complement strand
CGTCTGGGAGAGTGGTGACTCCAATGAGGAAGCAACGTGGGCCGAAATCACCTGTCCAACCCATGCCAGCATGGAAAACGGATGTAAAATGATGATGATGATGATGATGATGATGATTGATTGATATATATATATATATATATAAAATGATGGTAAAAACCCCCCCAAAAAATTAATAAATAAATAAAAACATAATGCTTTACCCAGAGCTTAGCACATTCTGAATTTCAGTAAGTCTCCGGATTCGTATAGCTTTATGTAAGTTCTCTCCATAGTATGGTTCTTCTGTAGAAAAGAGAGATGGGATTGAACTTAATAAAGAGATTAGTCCTGGATTCTTGTGTCAGAAAGAATCAATTCATTTTAAAAAAACAAAAAAAACTGATGCAAAAAGAAGTATGTTGTTGTTCAGCCCCAGGTCAACCCTGATTGAGTAGAACTATGATCGAAGGCATTCCAGCCGTGACCATCCCATCTTTTTAGGGGCATCTAGTACTACATTATCTTATATGTACTTCCTTTTCTTTTAAGATGGTGAGGTGTGATTTGAAGGAGATTTGGTTGCTATTTCTAGCAAATTGAGTGACTCTGCAGAGGCTCCCTCACTGGCTTGAGAAGAGATATGTCAATGTAGCATATGGAAAAGAAATAGCTCAAAACTGGTGGTGGGAAGTGAACCACTGATCCTTTGCTTCACCTGGTTGTTTAGTACCCGGTACTCTACTGTCTTGGTCAACATTATACTGTTGTTGTTGATGCTATTGTTTAGCCCCAGTTCAGCCTGATTAAGAAGACCTATGATGACATATACGACATATAGAGCTCACACACATACACATATCGCAATGACGATGATGATGAAAGAGAGGATGATGATGATGAACAACGATGATTATGATGATGATGGGAAGTAGGATGACTATGCTTGTGATGGTGATGACGATGATTATATAGATATTCACAATAGCAAACCACACATACACAAACACGAAAGTAAAATAATATTATTAAAGAACATATGCCTATATGCATATACACAAACATATAAACACCTACATGCAAAAATATACATATACGCACATACACACACATAAAAAAGTATACGCATACACGCGCATACACACAAATATCAAAATATTAGAAGAAAGTTGTCACACATGCACAGACACACACACACATCCACACAAACATACGCACAGCAATATGGGCACAGACACCCACTCACGCCATCAACATGATAGGTCAAGCCCTCACTCACCTACTTTCTACAATCACTATCTTACCAACATGATGTGTCCTCATCTTGTCCCTTCAACCGTTACTACAACAGCCTCTGCTCCTCTGAACTTAACAGCTGTGAACAATGCACCACTCTCAATGCACCCACCTCTTCTCTTCTCTCATGCACTTTCTCACTGTCTTACTGAACACATTTACTAGTTAGCACAATGAAGAGGAGACAGTGGCCATAGCCCTTGCAGGTTCAATACTTCCTCTCATCTACCTCAGAACTACATCTTTATGAACATTATCCAGCTATATCCCACCCCTGTTTAGGAGGACCTGCAACAGTTATGGGCACTGTCCATTTCATTTGGACCAACTGATAAAACAAACACACATATGATCCAATGTCACTAGACCTGTTAGAAATAGCAGCCAAATCTCCCTCAAGTCACATCCTACTGTCCTTAAAAAAGGATACATTGGACAATGTTATCCTAGATAGACTGTCTGGGGAAAAAACCCCAAAAGGTCACAGCTGAAATGCCTTTTGATCATAGATCTGCTTGATGAGAGATGACCTGGGGCTAAACAACAACAACACACACACATGTGCGTACTCACACATGTATGCACTAATTAACACACACACACACACACATGCACACTCACACACAAGTATGCACTAATTCACACACATACATATAGCATACATATACACACACACACACATACACACGCACACACACACACACAATCTATAATACATATCTGTAGTCATCTATTTTCAAGCTGCCGATGTTAAGACATCAAAAATTTGTAAATTAAAAGATTAAAAAAAAAAAACAACATAAATAACATGATAGTACCTAAGAGTAAAAAAAATAAGAAAATAAAAGAATAAAATAAAAATAAAAACAATTTAAGACATTTACTCACTATCTGTGAAGACTTTTAGTGTAGGTGACCAGCAAGAATAAATACTTTCACTTCGATGGAACCGCATTCTATACATGTACTCCTGTGTTGGTTTAAGATCATCCACGACTGTATTTTCACCATATCCCCTGCATCAAGAAAACAATATTAGTCATTGACTAACAATATCATTTTTTTTTTCATCACCACATCCTCTTTTTTATTCCTTTTACTTGTTCCAGTCATTGGACTGCAGCTCCAATTTTTTTTTTTTGGGGGGGGCGGTTAACTGTTGTTATTAATTATACATTACACCACATATCATTAATATAGGAGCCTCTACTCAGTCACTCAACCTGCCAGAAATAGCAACCAAATCTCCTTCAAATTTCACCCCACCATCTTAAAGATGTATGAATATACTGGATAACTCAATCCTGAATATAATATACCAGAAAAAGAAGATGGCATAGTTATGGTCAATGTAATCTATGATATGTGTGTAAATATATTTAGTTTTGTTGTGGAGAATATTTGAAGAGAAAAGCATCTGATAAGGAACTAGACTCTAGCAATTTTGAGTCTCCTTAGAATTCTCTTCAGGCCTAGTATAAATATCATATTCTACTACATACAAGATGTGGTGAGGCTTTGATAAAAAGTGACCAAGGTTAATCATACATTATACCTCACAGTATATGACAGAATCTATATGTATCTAAACATACTTAGTCTTGCTGTGAAGATTATTCATAGTAAAATCCAATTAATAGGAGCACATGATCGGCACCCAAACTATCATGATTTTCAATCAATCTAGACTCTTTTCATACCCAGTACACCTGAGTTACATGCACTTTAAGTCAGGTGTAGACAACTTATTCTGTTATTGTTACATAACACATTCCCTCCTCCCTTTCTTTTTTACTGTTTTACAACCATTTTACTAAGCTTGAGTGGTAGAATGGTGGTTTTTGTTGGAGCAATTGAATTTTACAGTTAGATAGCCTCCCCACCACTAACCATGTAGTACAGGAATGGTACCTGTTTTGTTAGTCAGGTAAACTAGAGGAAGAAGAGTTATGTACCTTACTCAGGTGTACAGCACAATGACTGCAGTAGTCATAGTAAGAGTTGGACCTGTGACCATAAGGTCGGTAGTCCAGCACCTTAACCTCATTTATACTACCTTGATAAAAAGCAATAAAGGTTAATAATACATTACTTACACACAAGAGATTACATCGTTTGCAGTGAGTTTCAATGTGTAGCTGACCTTGGTTGAACAATGCTACTTAATTAAGGTCAGCAGTAATGCAATTTCATTCATGAAAAAGAGAAGGAATATTGATACATCTAGATTCAACCATTTTCAGATTAAGTGAACAAGGGATGATCACGGTTGGAATATCTTTGATCATAGGTTTGCTTGATCAGGACTGATACATGGCTAAACAACAACAGACACAAAAGACAAACCAACGAGAGAGCCTCTCTACAGTTACTAGACCTGCTAAAAATATTCCCCTAATAAAACCCTATCATCTTAAAAAAAGAAGAATACATTGAATAATGTGATCCTAGATAGAATATGTCTTAATGAAAAAAAAAAAGACAGGATGGGTGTAGCTGGAACGTTTTTGATCATAGGTCTGCTGGATTAGGGCTAACCTGGGGCTAAACAACAACATCAACCAATTTCAGATAAATTAAATCTTCCTTCAATTTTGAAAGTTATCTCTCCCGCTAGACAAATCATGACGTAGGCGTACGTACGTATATACTTCATTCCACTCACTATCATCTTCGTAGCTACCCATGATTTGCTGTAAGACGGTGTAGATTCTCTCAGAGTCATTTAGAATGGTGTATTTGAACTGGACCAGAGAGGAAGACCAGTCAAGATGTATAGAATAATGGCTTGTAGCAATCACTTCAACCTCTGAGATTTCAGTTGTATCTGACAAGAAAGAAAGAAATTAAAAAAAGAAATTAGGATTTCTTACATTGGTAGAAAGAATAAACACCTACAAATTTGTAGGGAAAAGAGTATAAATAATTGCATTTTTTTTTCTATTTCTTTTTTAATGCCTTAGTCAGAGGAGGGAGAGCAGTGATCATGATTCTTATTAGGGCCTCGAAGACTGGTGGGAGGAAGTTATTCTCAGACTAGAGACCTGATCCAAATGCTTACAAGAGAGTGGATTCTGCTAAAGATATCCAAGGGCCAGCTGGTGCCCCCACCTCCCTCCAGGGCCTCCTTGAAGCATGTCTTATCAATCATGGAGGGTTGAAAGGCATCTGCAGAATTTCAACTAATATATAATGATTTCTAATAATGGGATAAGGCCACACATTTCGTATTTACTTGAGTACTTTACTTTACTGGTATTTAATTTATTGACCATGGGTTAGGAGGGCAGTGGATGGCAGAATCAGTAGAGCGATATTTAGTGATGTCCCTTTCTGTTCTGAGTTAAAATTCCACCAGAATCAGCTTTACTTTTCATTTTTCTAGAGATGATGAAAAAAATACAAGTCTCAAGTACTGGGGTCAATTTAATTGACTATACTTTCTGTTCCCAGAATTGTGGCCTTGTGCCTATATTATGAAATCATTATTTAGGGTTAGGGTTAGTTATTGAACATAATATACCATTCTAAAGTAAATTTGTAGACTAAAAGTACAATCATTGGATATGTAACACCAAATTCCATTCCATTAAATAAGAATCTAATAAGTATTATGCAATTATGAGACTTCATCATCGTTTTTAGAAGTTTTAGGAAAATGTCAAAGAAATAAAATAACACTAAATTCTTTCTCCCTCCTTATTTTCGATCACTCATGGACCCTGGTCCAACATGGGGTCCTACTAATATGAAAACCACACATCATCTTCCTCTCTGAGACACAAACCTTTCCTTCTTTATTTATAGCCCAATTCTGCTTTCCAGGCTACACTCTTTACTCAAACTTCACCCTGAAATGTGGTGTCTGCACATATATAGATTCCACTCTCTCCACCACTGACCTATCTCATCTGGATATCAGTAACCATGACTCCTAATTACTTCAACGCAAAGTCTCCTTCCCTCACTCTAAATATATCTGCTACCTCTACCATTCTCAAAACTCCTACCACTAACAACTCTTTGGTCATCTCTCATACTGCATCGAAGGCATCTTTCTCTCTTCTCTCCATTCTAAAGTCATCATCCTTGGTGACTTCAATGTTCACAACTCTTCTTGGCTCTCACATTCCTCCCAAACTGATACTACTGGTGCAGAAGCTGAATCTTTTTCAATCATTACCTCTCTACAACAATTAATATAATCCCCTACATGTATCCCTGACCAACACACAGACTCCTTCTCACATCTAAACCCAACCATCACCATCTCTGCACCTACCGGATGATCCAGTACAACGCAGGGGAAAAAATCACCCGTCTCTACCAACTGTATGCTTTTTAAATAAATGGTAGTGAGCTTTGAAGGAGATTTGGATGCTATTTCTAGCAAGTCGAGAGATTGCGGAAAGGCTCCCTCGTTAGCCTGAGAGAAAATAAATTTTATGTAGAAAGAAAACAGAAATAATGGAGAATAGAACAAAGGACAATAGGAGTGGGGAGAAAATAGAAAGAAATGGAATTAAAATAAGAATGTAAAGAGAATAGTGAAAGTTGTTGTTTGATACAGCAGAACTATGATCAAAGACAATCCAGCCGTGTCTACCTGTCTTTTATTCAGTGTATCTAGGAGTATATTAATTTGAGGGAGATGTAGTTGCTTTCTCTGATTGGTCTAACGACACCGTAGAGGTTCACTCTTCGAGGAGAAAGCGGGAGGAGAGAATGTGTACGTGTGTGCAACATTAATGAACATGAAACGTTTTCAGACGTACTTCAGGGAGATACAATTGCGTCTTACCTCTTCGTAATTGTCATGGATAATGTAACGTGTATATCTCTGCAAGAAGATGGATACACTATCAGAAGAAGGCTATCCAGTAGATTTCCTGCGGTAAAACTTCTTGGATTGGCCATTGCTGATGACGCTGCAATTTTAAGTGACAACAGCTCGGCAGCTCAAAAACAATTCAATACCAAGTTTTGAAACTACATCGGCAAAAGTGGGTCTAAAAATCAATGAGTTAAAAACCAAAGAAAATATATACTGCCTCATGTGTTCAACTTCTTGTCACAGATTTTTGTTGTCTTGGATGTTACATCACCGACAGTAGAAATGCTTTTTGACCATGACGCCAATTAGCATGGGTAGCAGCACGCAAACTACTTTATTTGGAATTATTCTGCCAGTGATGGAATTAAAATGCTACTTTTCAAATCTTACATTAAAACACTTCTGTTCCATAGTAGTGAAACCTGGACAATGCCAGAAACACTATAAGGGCTTGCCATCATTCTCTTTTACGATTTGCACTTCCTACAGAATAAACAATGAACGGCTATTGCAAGAGCACAGACTTTCTCAACTGATAGTATTTTCATTTAAAAGTATTTTGATTGGATATGCTTTGAGAAGACCAAATATACCAATGACCACTATTTTGAATCACAAAATATCAAGCTACAGAGTCGTATATGTTGGCTGTGCGAAATACATATATTTTACACGTTAATGATGAAATAGCCAAGCTACCGACCTTGCCATGGATGGGGACCAATGGTGAAAGCGGATTGGATAGTATTGAGTGCACAATGTTGTAGACTAACCCTTATGGAAATCGGAAGACAGCATTGAAGATGAGATGATGTGTGTATGTGTATATGTAGAAAGATAGCGATAATAGAGTCGTTTAAAGGCGAAGAGAAAATGAAAGAGTGGAGGAAAACTCGAATATGACAAAATACAGAGAATGAAAGCGAGAGTTGTTATTTAGCCCCAAGTTAGCCCTGGTCGAGCAGATATATGATCAAAGGCATTCTATTCATGACCATCTTGTGTTTTTGCATATCTAGAAATACATTGTTTAGTGTGTCCTTCGTTTTCTAAAACGGTAGGGTATGATTTGAGGGAGATTTGGCTTCTATTTCTAGCAAGTCGAGAGCAGGAACCGTGTAGAGACCCCCTCGTTTAGTTTGGAAAAGAATAAGTAAGTGCCAAATATCTTAATTAAAGACTGAGCAAGAAGTATTCACAAAAACGTTATTGTTAAACCACAAGTTAAGCTTGGACCTAACAGGCCTGTGATCAAAAACATTCCGGTGCTACGTATACCCATCAAAGATAAGTTTTATGATATAATTTGGTCGTAATTTGTTTTCAACTCTAACAATACATACTTAGAAATAATGATGAAGTCAGGCTAAAGTCGTATTACGTGTAGAAATACCTTAAAATGTGTATGTTTATATTTAAGACATTAACGTCAGTTTCCAAGCAGAGACGACTTCCGCTGGTGCAGATTTAGCTACGATTCAGGTGTCCCTAGGATTCAATAATACAATGGTTGAGGCTTCACAGATTATTACCAGTGATGACACATTGTAAAAATTGTGACGCTGAGCTAAATGAAGAGCGATTAATAAAGTCTGCTGCAGATGCCCAAGAAGGAATTACAGGACTTTTCTCTAACATTAGAAAAGCTAGTTTTGTTGAAAGATCTCACAATTCTTGACATGTCCTATTTGTGGTGCTTGGTGCTGACTCATCTCGAGGGTTGCTCCAAGGTATGATCCAACATGAGCTCAAAATTAAGAGCATTTCGATTGTCGTTAACTGAAATCAATTCTACCGAGAGGTAGCCGTGGAATATTTCCACCGAAAGCCTAAGCAAATTGGTGGACCAGAAGTTATTGTGGAAATAGACGAATGTTTGTGCGCCGCATAAAAAAAAACGTTGGGATAATCATAAGGGAGCAGTGAAGGCTATGAGCCTGAAAGAAGAGGCTTTCTGATCCCCGTTGCTAATAGAAGCGCTGATGTTCTCATCCCGATTATTGAGCAATAAATTGCTCCAAGGTCCATCGTTTGGTCGGACATGTGGGTGGCTTATAACTTGGACGATTTTTTATACGATCATTATGTTGTTAACAACTCTATTGGACTGTGTGCGAATAGAGTTGAAGCCATGAACAGAACAAAGAGTGATGTGATGAGAACTATCAGAATTTATGTTGATTCAGAGGTTTAGAGACGAAACATTTTTCAGTTTTGGAGTCAAGTTGCCACTGATCTTTATCCTTTGTGACATTAAAGATGTTTTTAATAAATTCCATAGCTTTTATTAGGCGGAGTTGCGAAAGTGTGATATTGAAAATGATTTTTAATACATTTTGTAGCTATTTTAGGTGGACTTAAAGCAAAAGTCTACTAGTAGTAAATTGCGAGTGTCCAACCGTAACAATCTCGTCTTTTTTCAGTAGGACCGCATTACACAATGTCTTTTTTTTATGGTGGTAGGGTGTAATTTGAAGAAGATTTGGCTGATATTTCTAGCAGATCGTGCAACCTCGTAAAAGCTCCTTCTTTGGCTCGTTCACAAAAACGGTGTAAAAATAAACTGGACAATTACAATAGGTTTTCTCTTTTGAGAGAACTATTAATTAAATAAACATGTGTACCTCCGCTGTTCCAAGTGCTTATACTATATTAATTAAATATAAACAAGAAAC
Source organism: Muusoctopus leioderma (assembly GCA_027124095.1). Taxonomy (NCBI): domain Eukaryota; kingdom Metazoa; phylum Mollusca; class Cephalopoda; order Octopoda; family Octopodidae; genus Muusoctopus; species Muusoctopus leioderma. Next base: position 2,896 of record JAOPJM010347276.1, on the reverse strand, counting down.
AAAACAAAAATATAAACTCAACCTACTTGCTGACATTACAGGGTGCAGAAAAAATTCACCAACAGATATATAAACTCTTCTGGTGAGTGAGTGGGTGACCAAAATGACAATCACTAGTCTTTATTCCCACCCCTGTAGGGCTGGGTATTCTAAGAAAACACGCCAGTTTAAAACTGACCCGGAACACTAGACAGTTAACAACGAAAATCATAAAGACGCTGTTTTGAACTGAGAAAGGACGCACGTGCTATATTTCGCACGCATACTCACTGACATTATATGTATTTATAAAATAAACACAGCTCGCTCTCTCTCTCTCTCTCTCTCTCTTCCCTCTCTCTCTCTCTTCTCTCTCTCCCCTCTCTCTATATCTATTTCTCGGTCTTGATTTATCTCAATCTTTCACGGTCTAGGTTTCTTATTATCTCTTTCTCTGTCACAACTTTCCCCTCTTCCAGTGCTATCCTTTCAACGTCATTTGTGTGGTTAAGAAATTCGCTTCGCACCCGCTTGCTTCCAGGTTCGATCTCATTGTGTAGTACTTTGGGAGGGAGCATAGTCCTGCTGGAACACGTACATCCTTTCCTGGGTTATCCCCTTGATCCAAGGCTTCACTACCATGTCCTGAATGTAGGCGGTGGGACTGACCCTGAAACCCTGCGGGAAGAAGTAAGGTGACATGGCAGCTCTCGTTGCTCACGACTCCCATGACTACCACAGACGATGGGAACTTGGTGTGCATCACCGTGGGTACCACTGTTGGCTCCACACAGAGCCACCTATCATTCTTCTTGTTCACCTTATTGGAGAAGAATAAGAGTATGACAGATTTCTCGAGGTGTTTGAGCTTGTTCAGCAAGTGCTTTGACTGGATCTCACACATTCTCCTTATCGTGTAAGTTGTATCTAATGTCCTCATGCACCACACGTCTAGTGGACTTCGCCACATGGAGCTGCTTGGCGATGGCCCTCATTGACTTGCAAAGGGTGTTGTTGATGATGCCCTGGACCTGCTGGACGAACTCGGCCGTCCTGTTGATGTTTGACTACTGAGAATATTTTTTCTCTTGGCCACAGGTGACACATCACCACCAGAGGCCTCTAGCTCTTTCTTGACTTTGAACACAAAGGATCTTACTATGTTCAAAAAGCTGGCAATCTCAGTCGCTGGGGTTGGCAGCTAGAGGCGCAAGCATGGAATTGGAATCTGCCATGTTGATGCTGTTGATACATCTGAAAGAGAAATGAGAAAGTTAAAATTTGGCATATGCCATGTAACATTACGTCTAGTCATCTTCCATTTATGGCCCGCTAAAGTTGTGTTTTCCACTGCCTGGTCACCCTGTATATATGTATATACAAAGCTACAGAGGAGATCTGTGGTTGGAGCAAGGTACCAGCTCGGCATAAAGTGACATGGTGGTGGAATAGCACTGTAGATAGAGCTATAAAAGCTAAAAGACAGGCCTGGAAAGATTGGAATAAAGGAGGTAGCAAAGAAGAATATCAGATAGCTAGAAGAGAAGCTAAACACCAGGTTTACATAGCACGGACAGAGGCTGAAAGTAAGAAGTTTGCCAATGTTAAATGTCGGGAGGATCAGAGGTGCGAGGTGTTCCGGATTGCAAAGCAGTGCATCAGAGTTAATTAAGATGTCATTGGGGAAAAGTGTGTTCAGAATAACAGTGGCGCACTTGCTCTCTACGATGCAGAAAAGAAAGATGCTTGGAAGTGTTATTATGAGAGACTGTTAAATGTAGAGAATGCATGGGAAGAAGAGGGACTTCCTCCAGTAGACCCAACAGAGGGACCAGCTATTGGAATCGATAGTTATATGGTTGAAATGGCCATTAAGGATAGGGTGCAATTTTTCATGTTTCACAGTTAAAAGGCTTCCCTCCAGTGTGTATTCGTTCATGTCTTTTTAGGAGACTGCTTGTGATAAAAGATTTCCTACATATTTCACAGTGATAAGGTTTTTCTCCAGTGTGTATTAGTTTGTGTCTATTTAAACCACTATTATTGACAAAAGATTTCTCACATATTTCACAGCGACAAGGTTTTTCTCCAGCATGTCTACTTTTGTGGCTTATAAAATCAGAATTCCGAGAGAAGGATTTACCACACATCTCACAAAGATAAGACATTTCTCCCGTGTGTATTTGCTTGTGGACTACAAGAGAAGAATTCTTACTGAACAAATTGCCACATATTTCACAGTGATAAGGTTTTAACGTAAATATATTTGTTAACATTTTAACAACCAATATAAAATATAAGTTCACAAGAAGATATGTGGTATATGTACAATAATTTATTTACGTTAATGAAAGTCTTTTCCCGGTACTACGACCGAGAGCAAGGTGTACAGAAATCATGGCATACTAGATGAGTTGAATAACACAGAATGAAGAACATATAGTGTTGTTTGTGTGTGTGCAGTGCAGTTGATACTTGTATATCTAGACCGTTGTGTGGCCGAAGGACATCTCAAGGCCGAGACTAGCCAATATTTGTGGCGAGGCTAAATGTGTCGAGGGAGTTTGAATTTCGACCAGGCTAACCGCTACAAAACCTTCTTCAAATTCAGGGATTTTGATTAAAATTAGATATTGTTCACTGGGAGAAAAAAGAATGTGTGTTGCTATAAAAGTTATCTATCCAGCTGGTGTGAATATCATGTCAAAAGTCAGTTATGCAGAAACAGTAGCTTTATAAACCCTGATAAGTTTCATTTTACACCTGCAATTATAAGTGCACTAAATCGTGTCACCAAATGTTATGTGATAATGTTTAGAAGTTGGTCTGTTAGAGAGAGAGAGACCAGCTTGTTTTATTACATTGAATGAACTTGATTTAAATATAAAGAAATAAGAAAAGAAATATTATTCTGTGT